>CM035795.1:32960479-33060479 GCA_020466265.1 Siphamia tubifer | reverse complement strand
CTAAACTCCATCTGTATCCACAGCTGCCCTGGGGCGGGCTGACAGAAGCATGGCTGCTATTTTGTGCCGGCGGCTCCTCTGACCACAACCAAACATTCATACATATAGCACTGGAGGCGAGGAGGGTGAAGTGTCTTGCTCAAGGACACAACAGCATATGACTAGGATAGAGCAGGATTTGAATCGCCAACCCTTTGGTCATTGAACCTGCTTTACTTCCTGAGGCACAGCCGCTCCATCTTCTGCAACACTGACTCATGAGTGCAAAACCTATGCAGTTCAACAAATGAATGAGGTTGTTTTTCTGATCATTTAATGGTATATTTTGCTGAAAAGGTCATGTTTTCTCCAATTTTCTGGTTTTGATACAATAACCTTTGGAAATGAATTTTGAGCTTTTATGAACATCTACATAACTAGTTAATTAAATAAAGGGAAATACAGAAATATGCTAAATGGAGAGGATAATGTTATGATTATTAATGAATTAATCATGATTATTAGAACCTCTTTTCTACAGATACAAATTCAAAACCTTCTACAATGTCTGTGTAATGTATAAGGCAATATTTAGACTCAATGACAGACTCAGCTCTTTCCAATCTATTTCTCTACTCATGCACATGACACAAGAGCAAACATACTGTAAGGAGAAATTAAAGGAAGTTGAAGTGCTCCAATCTTAGTGCACCAGTTACAGTAAAGGTTCACAGACGTGGAATGAGATTGAAGGAATGAAGGTTTGCATCCCTGTCCATATTTAAAAAGCAATTAAAACAAAAACACCAAAAAAAAAATGCTTTTAAAATATGTTTAATTTAAGTCTCTTGTATTTTTTTAAATTCAAATTCTAAATTAAACTCTATACTGTTTGTCTTTATTGAAATTATGTTAAATCCTTTTTAGAGCCAGGGTTAGGTTTTAGCTTAAAAATTGTGACTGTTTTCATAATAAATTGTACTTTTTGCTTCATGTCTTGGGCCCTGTTTATAAACTAAGGAACGTTTCTGTGGATATACTTTGAAGAAACCTCATAATTTGCTGGAAATTACATATTTTAAGTGTATTTGAAGTGATTTGTAAATAAATTGAAACTGAATTAAAGTATAAATGGTTAGAAATCATGGGAACCATTTGTAAGTTGCTACAAAAACAGAGTTAAAAGTATTTAAAGAGATCATTTTGTAACTGATTCCAAGCAGAGGGAACAGCTGTTTTAAAAGCCTTTATTCCCAGTTCAGTTTGAACCTTTAAAGCAGACATAAAAAAATAAATCATGAAAGTAAAGACTGTAACTACCTTTTGATTCTAACTCAGTATTTTATTTTATTTTTATATATTTTTTTTTTTTTTTTTTTTTGTGTGTGTGGGGGTGTCCTACAGTTTATCACAGATACTCAAAATAAAAACCTTTGCAGATATTGGGTTTTCTCAGGACAGGTGATAATGATGATGATGATGATGATGATGATGATGATGCAGTCTGAAACATAAGCAATACTTGCAGACAGATAGCACAGTCAAAATAACAGAATAGTGGAGGTGTTTAACACTTCCATACAATTGAAAAACTAAAGTAAAATACAAGTCAGATAAGTAAGTACAGTATTTTAATTTAAAGCTGTCATTATTATTATTATTTCATTAATATTGCTATATTCTCCATTGTTATTGAATACATTGTTTGTTGGCTCTATTTAAAAAAAAAAAAAAAAATGTCCGGATTGCTTTGTTTCCAGCTGTTTTTGCACGATAAAAAACATGACTTGGGGTTGAACAGCAGAGTTTACCGGTACTTCCACATACATGTCCATGACGCGGTGACGAGGCATCTCTGATTGGCTCAGAATGTGTGAAGGAACACTACCGTCTCCCTTCTCGCCGTGTATGTATTTACCATTACCCAAGTAGCATTCAGCTAGGTTTCATGCCATTGCTTGTTCTGAAAACGTGCAGGGAAAAAAAAAACAAGGCTTTATTTCTACACAGAGCACATGAACCAGTTTTTTTCAAGTTTGTGCAGAAGCTATAGTGGCGTTGTCTTCTCTTATAGATGCAAAGGCAGCATGTGTTGGTAAGTAGGGGTGACCCATCAGATTCCAAAAGGAGCGTGGAAATGTGGTTCTCAGCGGAATGACACCTTTAAGTATTTTGTTAAATTCCACTATATTCACATATCAGTGGGATTGATTGATTTATTTCATCCGGCACTGAAAGTAGTTTAACTCTCATTGATGAATAGTAGAATATTTTTTGGCACTATTTCAGAATGAAAAAGGTCTTTAAAATGTTTATGATGTGACCCCTATTTTTATTTCCATACCCTCAGTCTTCCTTTAATTTCAGCTTCTTTATGCTTCTTTAACGGTCATCATCAGTAACTTGTAGTTGGGTTTGTGCTGCACAGTGGGTGTTCTAAACTACAATCACTGGTATTTTCTGTGGGAAAAGGGAAGGACATTTTTTTCCACAGTTTATTTTTATTCATCCCACATTTGCAACTTACAGCGCTGCATCTTCCAGACAAGGACATCAATTTCCTCTTCGCTGTGGCTGTTTGTGTGCCGCTGATCTTGACTCTCCTCATCCATTACAGTCGGTGCATGGTGGAGAGAGCACTGCTTTTAGAGGGAATTAGTGGAGATGATTTGATTAGTCATGATTGATGTCAACCAAACACTTACTGCATTTTATCCCCCCTTTTCTAAAGCGTTTTGCACCTGCTGCACCACTGCTAAAGCCTTTGGTCACAAAATTAAAGAATATGTATTGCACAATGTATCAGCTCCTTGAACTTGTGCCAGCGCTTTCGCTTATGCCTTGATTCATGAAAATATAGCTTTAAATGCTGAGAATGTCCTGTTCTTCCTTTGTGGAGAGCTATTATCTCCTGGCAGCTAACAGCGAAAAACAGCTTTTGTTCACTGGGTTTTGATTAGGGTACAACAACTCTGAATCAATAACAGGTACATATTCAGCCTCATGCATATACTGTACATAAGCATCAATACGTACAGGATTATTTTTTTCTCCTTCTTACTTTCTCTGTAGGTTTTCAACAGTGCTGGCTATAAAATGTAACTTTCCTGATGTCCTCTGATAAAACTGATTATTAATATGAAAATTAATTTTTTACACTTGTATGGGTTTGGCTCCTGCACCTACATGCTTTACTGTTTGCATTGCTTCTGAACATTTAAATAAACCAAAAACAATGGCAGACTGCACTTATATAGTGCTTTTTCCACCTTCATGGTGCTCAAAGTGCTTTACATTAACCTCACATTCACACTCATACACCAGTAGGTTTCAAAGGTTCTGTCAGTCCTACTGGGAACCTAAGTAGGGGTTCAGTGTCTTGCCCAAGGACACTTCGACATGTGAACAGCCAGAGTCTTAAAGTAAAGCCTGTAGAACAAAACTCAAGTGCAATAAGAAAGAGTTGTTTACTTTGTAGCCTGAACACACAACAACATGAGGCACAAAGTTTACAATATAATAACATGTAATTCAACACTTTAGATTTGACTGAAAGTTTGACGTTATTTGCCCGCTAAGGAATAGCAGAGTAATCCAATCATCGGGGTTTGTCTGTTTGTTAGCAAAATAACAAAAAATGTATGGACAGATTTGGCTAAAATTTTCAGGAAATGCTGATACTGACACAAGGAACAATTGATAAAAGTTTGGTGGTGATCAGTGAGGTGGGGGCTGATCTGCCTTGGAGGAGTTTGCGCTCTCCGATGGCTTTTCTAGTTAACTTTTGTGTTTTTCTGCTTTGGTTAATTAAAATAAAATGCAAGTCAGCACATTCCGACAAAATGGACATCTTGGCACATTGACAAGATGTGACAGGATCTTGGCAGATTGACGGATAACACAACATTGCATAGGAACAGAGCAGTGTTATGCCCAGGAGCATGTCCATGCTGTTATCTGAAACAAACTTTGACTAGAATGTTGCTGCTACTGCTGTTCATTTCCTCCTGAAGTCCTTTCAAAGTGTACTTTGAAGAGCAAAAGGTTTTTCCAAGTAATCATATAAGTTGTTGAACTGCATGCAAATGGAAGGGGAGCTGTATAACTCCGTCTACTTAAAACCACACACATCAAACATCCCTGTGGAATATCCTTCCCGTTTCCTCATCCCTCTCTCTACCTGACATGCGTCCCCCAGATCCTCCAGAAAGTAGCTACACTTAAGCATAAACTTTCAACAAAAAAATCCTAATTAGAAACACGATTTTTTTCTGTTAACATTGATTGCACTGTGTATGTTACAGGTACCTGGGCTGGTACCATGTTGACAGATTATAATGATTCTGTAAAACAGAGAAACTTTCTCAGTCTCGCTCATCAGAATTTATTTAGAATTTATATAAAATTAAATTAAATTTTTCCTATCCTGCAGTACATTTCTGTAACATATTAATGTAAGCAATCAACCAGGATATGATTTTTCTTCCTAACATAAATGATAACTAAATCTTCCAATGTTATATTTGGTTTCCTTTTTAACTTCTGAAATTATAGTATGCCGCTATTACACAGTATGTCTGTCAAGTCCATATACTTCAAACTTTAATTTGAATCTGTTTTATTACATGTATTCTCTTAAATCATGTACTTTTTAACCATTTAGATGAATTAACTGCTTTTTAAATCCTTGTCAGTGCCTTAACTGAACATATTTGCATTATTTTAACACTTCATAAATGTTTCTATGGGTGATAATTTGTTTAAATAAATGTGCTGGAGCCAAAAATAAAATGCTAAAAATCACAGTAAATGGGAATATGTTTCTCGCGGCGCCATTTTGTTTGAATTGCGGCACACGTAACCATAGTAACTTCAGTTAACATACATATTCCAAACATTCTCTATCAACATTAATTTTCTCAACTATTCGCAAGGTAGTTAAGAGGTTTACCCAATTGAAACTTTAGTGATTTGTGGTTTACAAACCTGTAAAACACAGAAATGATCAGACAGGAAAACGTTATTTCTGTCTATCTCAGTCTCGCTCATCAGAATAAGGAAAACGGACCGTGACAGCGCAAAAGCCGTAAAGCGGCTGCTGTAAACACCATCCAAAAATGAAGCAAAGGGCTCCACTGCCCCCTACTGGACACCAATTGAAACATATTCTCTTATATGTAAATTACCATATACGTTTTTACAATTGTGACAACACAGTGTCAAATGTAACATGTATTTACTGTATTTACTTTTACACAGTAAATACAGTATAAAGTTAGAAGGCAGTATGGTGCCTGAGCAGTTAGCGGTCTTGCCTCACAGCAAGAAGACCTTGGTTTGATTATTGGACCATGCAGGCCTTTCTGTGTGGAGTTTGAATGGTTGTCTCCCTGTATCTGGATGGGTTTCCTCCAGGTGCTCTGGTTTCGCCCATCACCCAAAAACATGTTTGTTTGGTCAAATCCTCCAGCCATCTGGTTGAATTTGGTTGTAAGAAATTATTAGTCATCCAATTTTTCATGGCTGTCACACAGTCACTTAGACCTGACAGTGAGGGAAGGTTGTGGTGTTTAAATGAGAAATAAAGCTGAATGTTGTCAGCATAACAATGATAAGAGACCCCTTTAAACTGTTTAATTATTTGTGCAAGAGGGAGCAATTACAGGGAAAATAGAACTGGACCAAGAACTGAACCTTGGGGCACACCACAGCGGAGGAATTCAGATGAGGAGGTGAAGTTTCCAACACATACAGTGCAACTCCTGTTAGAGAGATAGGAGGAGAATGAAGGATTAGAACCAGAAACATATTAAACATTCATCCTGCTTTCTTCAAATCCTACTGTCTTTATAGGTAATGATGACACTGAAATTCCAACAAAGTTTGGACTACGATGAAATTCAGTGTGTTATTATTACTGAGTAAAAGTAGTACAACTGTCACCACTTAAAGATGTGTTTTTTCTTGTCACTTTGAATGTTTGTAAAATTCTCTCCCTGTCTGTCAATGTTGGTACATCTTTAAAATCTCAGATAATGATAGTCCTCTACTTAATACTCTGACTGGACTGGATAAACAAATGCTGAAGGACTGTGTTTAAAATGGCAAGGTGATTGTGACAATAATGACATGTGACAGAAGAAAGTGACAGAATTGCTCAAATGGTTAGAATACTAAACAAAAGGTCATAGATGTCCTTAAATCTGTCTTGACCTTCTCATCATGCTTTGCATTTGACATGTTTTGAAGGCTCAGCAGTTGGCAGGTTTATACATAAATGTAAGAAAACACACTCCTACACACATATGCACACACAAACAGAAGCAAAACCACACCTGTTTTTCTTCAGTTTTTCCCAATCCTGCTAGTAAAGGGTAAGAAAGATAACAAATGGCAGCCATTACAGGGAACTGCCCCTGTTCAGCCCATTCAAGATAAGATGCTTCACTCACACACACACACACACACACACACACATGTTCACATTGTCCTTGCATTACAGGAACGAACTAAGTCTTTCTTAACGGTGGAGAAGCATGTATAGCTCTATAGCTCAAATTGATGGGAGCTGTATTGAAGCTAATGGGCATGGGCTTGGATCATCCTGGTTGGTTTGTATGGGATTTGCTCCATTACTGTGGAAAACACCAGTAATGGCTGAGATTAGAACACTGATGAGATATAGCCTTGTGCTGCAGCCAGGCACATTCACTGACCTATCATAGCTGTTGTGTTATTTTTCTTTCTGTGTCATCTGCTGTCTGAAGCCTGTTAGATGGTACAGCAGGATTTTTTTTTTCATTCCATCTCTTTTGTAAATGTCACTTCCCATTATAAATTAAAAATGTTCATTTATTTTACTTAAAACGTTTACATTTCTCTTCTAACACATTGAGACTGAACATTTGTGCTCTGTCTGAAGAACCTTCACAAAGGGTTTTGTGCCAATGATAGGTTAGTGCAAACACAACCATAAAGCTTTGCACCTGAGTGCATTTTATCCACGGCTTGTGTCTGAGCTGCACAGCTGTTTGTAGTGTTTCAGGCTTTTGTCCATGTACAGACTGGCCCATAATAAAAACTGCAGTAAGCAAAAGCCCTCTAATGTTGTCTTTAATTTGCAGTGAGGAGCATACAGTACTCTCTCTAAACAACTAAAAATGCCCCAAAAACTTCAGTATAGGCAATTTTATGCAACAAACCCTGGGTGTCGCCATTACCCTCCAGAAATGCATTTCAAATTCCGCCAGAAGTAATCCACACGGATCAGGGGCCCACATGGACTTCAGCCACAACTATCTGATTTATATTAAAACATATATATTATATTTATAAATGCTTATTTTCTGATTGCATGGAGAAAATAAACAACTGTAAATGTGCCCTTGATTATTGAGTGTGTTGAGTTCGTAAAGTTAATCTCGCATGCTTCACGTTTGCTACAAAGTAACAGTCACCACCTGTACCCTGGTTGGTTAAATTTCCCACGGTTCGTGAACGCACCTTGCCTCACGCACACCGTAACTGACAAGTTTGTAAACTAACCGAATGATGCTAGGATGCACGCGCAGCCAGGACCGTCTGTACACCGGTATTTAAAGCTGTCAGACTATGATATATCTTTGTCATTTCAAGATCTAGAATTCTACATAAATACATTAGCAGTTAAAAGTGAGCATCACCTACCGGATCCTTACTTGATAAAAGAGTGGACGTGGCGATGTCGGTAAGTTTCCAAGTATACAATAGCCTGACGTGTATGTACTTAATTGACAAATCTATGTACACTGATGAAAGCTTCGCGCCTACAAGTGTTTATATACGACTGTTATGTGTGTGCATGTGTCAAACATGTTTTAACCTAGAGGCGGTGTTAATAACAGAAGAGGCTGCAGTCATTATTCTCTTAACTAGAGAAAGCTAGCAGGCTAATCTGTTAGCAGGTTTATAACTTCCTCCGGTTTAAATGTCACGTTTATTCTACGTCCCTCTAGAATGTTCCAACAGCTCCCATTCACTTTGAATTGACGTCCCCAGCCTTGAGCAGGCGGATTTTTTTTTCGCTAAGCGCCCGCTGCGCCGTTAACACCCGCTGTCCATGGCAACGAGTTTGTCACTTCAGATTCACGTTACCATATCACTCCGCAGGTAGTTCGGCCACTTTGAAAGTAAATATTCACTACATTGTAATGGCTATTTGATCCAATCTGTTTGAGTGGTAGCATTAATAAGCTGTAATAACCCATAAAATAATACATTATCCCTTGCTAATCACTTAACCACCTATTTGTATATCTCCCATATCTTTCATTTTATTTTCAGTAGGTTTGGGTCATGCTGCAGTAGTTTTATTCAAGGTCCAAATTGTGGTTAGAATGGGAAGGACAGACAAATGGACATTCCTGATCGTGGATCTTTGTAACCATAGATGTCGATTTTTTTTTTTTTTTTTTTGAATGGGTGAGATCCAGATGGAATTCGAAACAGTTTAACCCTGTCCTTGTAACGACTCTGACAACTGACAAAACAACAACTAGACATTTCTAGTTCTGCTGTAGGTTTGTCATCTATGTAAACAGTGTTTCCATGCAGTTTTTTTAGTCCGGTCTGCGCACGCAACTTCCTCTTGTGTTTGAATGACGTTGACTTTGAAGGAGTCTATAGTCTACTTTTATAGAGAAACAATCTGAAAACATAAACACACAAGACATAAAAACATAAAAAACAAAATGTCTATGCCTTGAGGAAGATCAACATGAGGAGGACTAATTAAAACCATGGTGTTGGAATGAACACCAACATTACCTATATTAGACCTAGTATATAAAGGGCCCACTACAGGTCATTGCCCCCCCTACAGTGAACCAAACACTCCGACCCTGAATGTAACCCTTCTTTATGCATCATACTTGTGTCACTTGCATCTTTTGTGGATCTGGACCTGGGGTGTCCAACTGCCATTTGTGTGTAAAACTGTATACACTGAAAACAAATCACAGTCTTCCTAAGTGTATCTTTCTCATTTCTAATAAAAATATCTAATCGGACTTAAAATCAGACATAATCACAGAAAGAGTAACTTCAGTAAGATATTACTTATTTTTGGACAATGGATCTTGAAAATCTTACTTCAATAAATCTTACTGAGATCATTTTCATTGTCCCATTGGTAGATTTAAAAAAAAAGGAGTTATTGCTTGAATTAAACAAAAATAAATAAATAAATCCCAAAAAATCTTGAATAAAGCAAAAACTCTTCACCTAAAACAAAACAAATACCTAAAACATTATGTAATAACATTCTGATTGTATATATGTTTGAGGAATGCTGAACAACATTACTAGTCAGTTATTAATGGTAAATTCTTTGCGCCTGTTGCTTTTAGAATCTTGAAAAGTAATGAACACTAATGCAGGGACCTCCCATGTAACCATATGGTGAATTTACACACTGATTAGATGCTGGTGCCCTGATGTCAAATGCCTTTCTTATCTCATCCATCTATTTCATACCTGCATGAACAAATTATCCACACACACATGCACATATGGAGACCTCTCTCCAGTGGTGGATATACACACTGCTCCCCTGACACACCACTCTGCCAGTCCCACTCCATTATAGCCTGTCTTTGATCATGGCTCAGAGTGAAGAGTTTGGCGAGTCCTCAGATCCCCCCTCCCCAGCTGTTGCCAGGCCCTTTGCCATTACACACGGTTGGCACAGCCATCAGCAGCTGCCACCCTTGCCTTGGGCACCACCTCTGGTTACACAGATGCCCTGTGTGTGTGTGTATGTGTGTGTGTGTGTGTGTGCGTGCGTGCGTGCCTTTGTACCTGGAATTGTGTGTCAACATTTGTACTATGTGAGCTGCAACTTGCACATGTGAATTATTTGTCTTAACTTTATTGTGCATCTGCGGTTTCACCTGCTGTTTTATTTTAATTTCATTGCTCTGTGTTAATAGTGGATTTTATAGGCTCTTTTTCAGGAGGCAAAAGTTTGCTTTTTGCCTAATCTTGTGACTAACACTGGGAGGAATTTGGACTTGACTTTTTCCAAATTTCACTTAGACTCCATACAATGTGTCTGATTAAAAAAAATGCAACCAACAGTAGATAAGGCCACACATTACTGTACATTTGCATTTCAGTTATTCCAGAAGTCATTGGTGAGATGGAGGGAAAGTGTATAGTCGTGAATGTGGAATCTTAAGGGCTCATTTCTGCTTTACATTTAAAGACACTGACGGATATGGATGGAGCATTCTGTCCATTTCCATCTGCATACATTCCATATGTAATTCTGACCACTTTCTGTGGGCTTGCAGATGCGTACCCAAACAGAGAATAAGGAGTACCACTGGGAACTGTGGAGGCAGTGTTGAGATTTGAACAGAATAATTTCCATAAATAGTAGAACTTTTCAAAGAGTATGACTGTGTGAGTTAGAGAAAAACTACTGACATATTTATACCAACTATCCTTTGCAATATTAACATTAATATCATTAGTAAATCCTCCTGTAGTCGACTTTTTTCTTCTCAAAAAGCATTACTCATTTTGTCTTATTAGGACAGTATGGTAATTAAGAGCAGCGCCCTCTGGTGGGTTGATTTATTTTCTTCCTTCCTTTCTTTCATTCATTCATTCTTTCTTCATTTAATTATTTATTACCAAATACTCATTTACCCAGCTGTAGTGTTAATGGTGCTCAGTAATGCATGCTGTCTGAAAATTCTGCCTAGTTACAACATTAAGGACATTCAAAGGAAGCTCATTGAATACACATACTGACATACTGCATGCTAAGAGCCGTCCTTCAAGAACTGAAATCCAAACATTCAAATGGAGCAAATTAAATCAATTACATATTAACCCTTATAAGCTAGTTGTTTTTTTGTTACACAAGGGGTCCTGCTGGGTCTGGTGAACCCATTGCTTTTTTGAGCTTTTAAGTCAACATATTCAAATGGTTTTTTTTTTATTCAAATACTCAGCAGATTTTGACCTCTCTGCTAGATACAACCTTGACCTTTGACCTTTACTCTAATGGTTCATTGCATTTGATGCACATTGTATGTCTCCATGTAATGTCATGGTGATGTTTCAAGTGTTCATTGAGTTATAGCATGACATGTCTCTTCGGACACACACGCAGACACACACAGGCAGACAGACACACACACACACACACACACACACACACTTAATAATACAGCATTGAACCTCTTGAATTCTCTTAAACAGAGAATGTAACAGAGAGTAGCAACACCCCCCCCCCCCCTTTTTTTTAAATTTATCTAATTTACTTTATCATTGTTAATTTTTATTATTATAATTATACCCTCTGTTATATACCCTTGTTCTTGTTATTATTTAATCTTATTTTGTGGAGATATCCTACCATCCGTAGTCTTACACTGTAATGGGGTGGGCGGGAGGGGAGGAGGGATGGGGGAATTTTTGATTCGTAAAACATACTTGAGAAACGTTATGATTCTGAATATGTTGATTGAAAACCAATAAACAAAATTAAATTAAAAATACTCAGCAGATGTTTACTTAATCCCATTTGCAACTAATACAAAACATGTTAAATTTGTTCCCTTTATTTTTGTTAAATTATATTAACTACTCAATCACTACTCCTACACATTATCACATTTTTTTTAAAAAAATTAAATAATACTCATTTACAAAATTTAAGTTGGAATAGCTGACAAATGTGAAGGCAGATCTGAACATAAAACAGACACAATGGAATCTTGGTATACCTTCCTATAATACCTTCAGTGTGAATCTACAAAGTTATGAAAATAAAGAAAAAACAGGTCCAAACTTTTGACTAGAGTGTAAATGTGATGTGGGATTGAATGATGGATCCCTAATAGGTTCAACAATCTCAACATTTTAACTTTTTTTTTTTTTTTTTATCAAGGAAGTTTATTAAACAAAGGTGTATATTTGTGTTCATATGGCTTCATAGTACTTATTAGGCACCATTTTATCCATGTATTTCATTCCATCTCTGAGACACTTCTAGTAATTCTTATCATTGTATTAAAACTGATCCCATCCTGATCTGCTCGTAACCCTGTGAGCTGAATTACAGAGCTCACTGCCTCGTAAATTGAAGATGCATGCCCTCTAAACCTTTTTATACGATTTGTCCACACAAAAAAATAACTTCAGCAGTAGTGATGTTAACATGATGTTCAATAAAGTTTAAAGGCTTGAGCTCATAAGGCCAAAAAAAATCCATAATATTTCTGCATGTTGTAATTCTAGTGATTAGAGGGGAAAGTGGACCTCTGCAGCACATCTTGGCTCTGTTTTCATGCTTTAGAAAATATACCCTCTAATCATATACATCAGCAGATTCCAGGGCATTCCATCAGTATTATGACCAGTCCATCATTGCAGAAAAAGTTTGTCTATTTTCCTTTCCTAATTTTTTTGCCAACTATAGCCTTAAATAAAGCCACCATGATTTCTCTAGGGTGTCAGTACTGACATTTCAGAAAGGTATGAAACCCAGCAGTGGCAAAATATTTGTAAATGTCGTGTCAACAAAGGGACACTCGGTAACTGAAATTAAATGAAAATGGTTTGACATAAAAATTGGAAGTAAGAAAACCCATTGTCCGAGCCAATTATACCACGGCGACAAGTGGTGGAGGACAGACCTAAAAGTTAACGAAAGAATTGGAGAGGTGGCACTGACAGATGTCCAGTCCAATGGTCCATCTGACAGCGGTGTTGCTTCGGGTAAATCCTTTTCTGAAACTGTTGCCCAGGACATCAAGGACTAAAGGCTTTACCTGGAATGCATTTACAGACACCACACAGCTGTAATGATCCATTATGATAAGACTAAAACTTACAAAAATCCAAATTTGATAAAGAACTATTACTTTATTTATGTTTAAATTGTCCTTCACTCGTTGTGTGGGAATATTTGGTGAAAACAGGATATTTGTCCTTGGTAAAAAGTGCTCTCAACCACAACAATAAAACAGTGACGCATGGATAAATGGACAAAATAAAGAAAAGTGTTTGTACGTATATTTCAGTGTTCCCATTTTGTACTGTATGTACATTGTGTAAGAATGTCTTGCTTTATTCCAGGATTAAAAAAGGAAGGTTATTTTAACGTAGGATGCCAATAAAAAATATTTACTCTGATTCAAATGGGAAAAAATGGGAAAAGCATAAATATAAAAGTACAAAGAAACGGCCAAAGTTGGTAAACAACTGAGGATCAGAAGGATTAATAAGGTGCAGGTAGTTGAGAAATGGTAACGCATGGCGGGACCTTCATGGACACTGTTGATAAGATAAGCACAAGCGCAATTAAACACATGCGTAAACATGCAATGGAAACTTTGGGCCAGTCTATTACGAGTGTACAGACAGGTAGGCTATTTCCACTGTGCAGGCAACTGTGTTATTAACTCGCTCTGCACTGAATCTATTGACAGGTCTCCAGGTGTCGGTGTGTGAGTGTGTGTTTGCGTTGCTTTTCTCTTTCCCTCTTTACCTTTCTATTTTCCATCACTGGCTTCCTGACTGTTCAGGGTCAGTCGGTGATTGTCCCTCTTGTGTTCCTCCTATCGCCTTACCTCAGATTACACAGAGTGCAGTCCTCTAGGGAGCGCCATGGATTACCGTCCACTCCCGCTCACTTGTGTCCTGTTGTGTCCTGTCCCTGGATCCCACACCTTATCAGACATGTACACACTCGCACAGGGACTCCCATGTGGATATTCCATCTATTGGCCTTATTACAACCCCAGTGACAAAAGCATATTGTTGTTTGTGAATCTTACCCGCATACACCGAAGCAGAGGTACACATAGATACATAGCCGCTTACAAGCATTGGGTGTTTTCAAAGTCTGGCTTAAGCGCACAATGTTTACCCTGCCAGATCCCTTGAGGTCGACCGGTTACATTGTTAACCGTCCTATTCTATTCTGGTTGGTGCTTGTACAATAACATTCCACTTGTATTCAACATTCAGGCCTTATTTATAGAGCGGTGTGTCTGCAAAAATCGAGGGGTGCTGTTGGGGTAGAAAGGTTGCCTCTTGGGCCTCAACTATAGGCATACGTGTCCCACACACTGTTTAGGTGCAGGTATAATGAAGCAGAAGTGGTCCTCAGTTGAAGTACAAGTTACAGAAGCACTTAGGAGGAGACAGAAACATTGCCTGCGGGGTGCTTTTCCTGCAGAAGGAGAGGGCATGAGCTGTTTGGATCCCTAGAGACAAAGCTGTGAGAACATGTGTGCTGCCACAGACTGGCATACTGTGGCTGCCAACGTCCATGGTTCTGGTCCCAGGAGGTTTATTAACCAATGGGAAATTTGAATAGCCCCTCAGATACATCCAACCCCCACTCTGTTTAAAAATTGTATCATCTTCACCCCCCACCTCCCTCTGGCTTTTTCCCATGTTCCACACATCCACAGTTCTTCTTATTTTCGTAGTCTTTCCAAACATACTTTAAGTCTCTTGACAAGACTCCAATTATCCTGAAGTCCAAGTTAAATCTCACACACCACCCAGTTCACCCTTGAGATAAAATACAGCCGTACCAGTATGTTTCCTTTCTATCCTTTTATCTGAACCAGAAGGTTTGTGTTATTTGGCATGTCACGATAACATATCACACGAAATTACATTTGTACAGGTCCTCCAAAAACAGTGCTGCCAATTGAAGGTGTTGTCGCGGCTTTAGAATTCAGAAGTACAGCACAGTACACACAATAAATCCACCACATACATGACAATATACAAGACACATTACACATGTGTACATGTTGTATTTATTTTTTCAACGAACATTAGGGTCAAAAGGGGAGACAGGAGATGAAACAAAAGTGTCTGAGGCAGGTTGAGGGAGTAGGGAGGTTAGTGTGTGTGTGTGTGTGTGTGTGTGTGTGTGTGTCAGTCAGTGTAAAACCAAGTTTAATCCAGTCTGATCAATGTAACCATCATGATCTCCAATATAAAATGTTTCCAAGGAGGTAGTGCTCTGTTTCATTGCTCCTTCATTCAGATGTATCAAATTTTAATCACTTCTCGATTCACTGTTTGACATAAAGTTGTAATAATTGTATTTTCACTCACATTCCTTTTTTTCTTCCATCAGTAATCACCTTTGATCAGGTAAAATGATTACATACTGATTCTCAGTTACAGTTAAATCTCATTGTCCCAATCATGTCATGAAAAGAGATACAACTCTTTTATCCCAACTTTATGGACAACAGTGTATTTGCTTTGATATATTCATTTGTGTGTTATAGTTCTCACACACTCACAGTCAAGAGTTAAATCATACCCTGCACCACTGGCATATGGTTAAAATAAGGTTATTCTAGAGCTCAACTGTACATTTATGTTAAGAGTCCATGTAGTACATCTGTTTTGGATTTCATTACCATTTATAATTCGTTTTTAAGTCATCCTTAACATCTACTGTGACGAATCATCCTCGTATCAAAGTTTCTATGAGCTGTTTTTTGATGATCCTGTGACATTTTGAGCAGAATATATTCTCATTTCCATCCAAGAACCTTCACTTAATTAACCACCGAGTGCATGTTTTGTTGTTGGAATTAGATTAGAGGGAAAGGGTGGCCATGAAAAGAGCAGTCTTTTCTTTTCTGTTTTTACTCTCCTTCAATACACACAAGTTTTCATTCTGCACTGTTGAAACTTAAAAAGGTTCTACTCTAGGTACTGTAGGGTGTATGCTGTTCATCAGCCATTCAAACATTTAAGACCACACCTTTAAAAGACAAACCTTGTGCAAAAATGCAGCTTCAAAGTCATTTTCTGTCAGGTATTCACATTGTCATGACCTACTGAGGGCAAAGATTAAAACGTTTTAGTTTTTTTCACTCTTTGAACATGATCGGATGGTTGAGCTGCATAAGCAAGGCCTCTGGCAACGCGCCATCGCTGCAGAGGTTTGTATGCATTAAGGCAGAGCCATTTGGAATTTCTTAAAAGATCCTGAGGGTTATGGAACAAAAAAGTGAAGTGGTACACCCAAAAAAGTTTCACCAGCACTGAGCCAGAGGATCCAACTGGCTTTCTGTTAAGACTAGGAACGATCCTCGACTCACATTAAGGTCGTTACTGGTGCAACTACAGACGGCATCTGTCAGAGAAGGGCTTTGAGAACAAAAACGTCTTCAAAGACCTTGTTTTCTTCAACAAAACCACAAAAGTGTGCATTTGAACTTCAGCAGAGACATCAAACTTGGGACATTGATAGGTAGAAGAAAGATTTACTCTTGGATGCGAAAAAATATAATCTTGATCATCCTGATGGCTTCCAACATGACTGGCATGTCAAGGAGATCCCACTGGAGATGTTTTCTGGAGTGCACAGTAGTGGTGGTGGTGGTGAGGGGGGGGGGCTTTTTCCTTCAATGGAACAGTGGAGCTTCAGGTTGTACAGGGGTGTGAAATGGCACCTGGTTATGTGGAAATGTTGTAGGGGGATCCCAAATGACTGAAGGTCCTGGTCTGTGTGGTCACATCTGAAGTTAAAACAACACTTCACTTCACAATGTCCACCTGACGAAAGACTGAGAACAGAGGAAGAACCTCACTCTGTTGGACCTACCTGTGTGTCCCACTGATGAATGACAAGGCCCTCTGTGAAGACGAACAATACATCCACTCACCTCCTGGAAACACTCCCATAATAATAATAATAATAAATAAATAAATAAATGCATTGCTTGAAAGAGATCTTTGGGGTCTGGTCAGATGCAAAAATTCACACGTGCACTAGATGGTGGCGCTATACCAGAAAAAACAGTGTTTGGAGCTATAACTCACAAACCTTATGTCACACATCCAAAACACACACATCCACAGATTCTCTGAAGAGTACTGAATCACATGAGATAGGTCGCAATCATTTCCACCCTGACTTTTTTTCGAGTAAAATCGTGATAACTGTGAAACATTCTTTTTGCTGCTACTCCTAGCATGTTCATCCAAGCTGCGTGAATTTGGTACACACTGCAGAATGCTTACATTCTTCATACCACAGCACTCTGCGTACAATGACTTCCCTGGGTTCCGAGTTGCTCAGGTTCCGACGGCAAGGGTCTCGGCACCCGATTATAACTGCTTGCAGTTCTAGTTGCATTTTGAAACACTACTCTGAACCTTTTTAAGATCCAACATTGCAAAATGTGAATAATTGCATTTTGTACAACTGGTCTTCAAAATTTGATCAGGAGTGTATGTGTAAGGCAAACTAAAGCAACAAGCAGAAAAAGAGAGATAGGGAGACAGAAATATGACTGTGAGCCAATACCAAGGGATATCCTGTGCCGTATCAGTGCTGATGTTGAAGGGCCTAAGGAACTTTGGTTTTGTCTCCTTGGGTGATGGATATTCACAAAGTGTACGATTTCAGCTGTGTCCTTACCTGGCCTTTTGAAATGATGATAAAAAAGTCAATACTTCATGCGTCCCAGCCATCACTCAGAGTGGGACCTTATAACTACATGCCAGAGTCTAACAGTGAGAAAGAAATAGAAAGATAGTGAATGAGTCAGAGCAAAAAGAGGGCGATGAATGATTGAGAGCAAGGTTACTAATGTCCTTTTCATGTGCTGGATTATACTGTAGCATTGGCCTAAAGCGACAGGATGAGCACTGGTCTCCTTCGGGTCCTCTCAGCCTATTGGAATGGCTGAATCTCTGTCTATTTTCCCAGACTTTGACATCAAAGGCTACTACACATACAGGAAAAAAAAAGCAGTATGGTAATAGTGAATAACAGGAGAAGGTAACATATTGCCTTCCTCTTTCCTTTTGATGCAGTGAGTGCAGGTTCTTTGGTTCTGTACAGTTTACAGACAAATTGTCCTCTGTACAAATCAGTTGTGGCATGTTGCATACCAGGGGGTGGCCAACGTCTCCAGAAGGCCACACTGACAGGCCACAAACTTGAATATTGAAATGAGCCCTTGTGCTGAATTATGAAGCACATACATTTGGTAGATATGACAGATTGTTTCATAATAGGCCATTGCCAGCGCAGAAGGACTGGGCTCTTGTTTTTAAAAAATCCTGAAAATGTTGACTTGTTACAGCTGAATCTGGTCTTTAAATATATTCTTTACTGTTGTGTTAACTAAATGATCCAATGACTTGCATCTAATGTGCATTATATATACAGTGAAGTGCATCAGACAGTTGGTAAAGCACTTTATTTGATGTGATGAAACAGGACAGTCTAGACATTATAGAATGGCTGTGACACAGCATGTCACAATCATTTGCTGATGATTATTGAATAGTCTAGTGTTTTGTAAAAACATTCTATCCCACAATTAAGGTTATTAGTAGACTTTGTCTTCTCTTTCCCATAATGCTAGGTTGAAAAAAAATCCATAGATGTTGGACTCATTGAACATTGCAATACAGTATCCTCTGTTGGAATCAAGTTACATAGAAATATAGGTTCATTACAATTATTCAACACAACTTTCATTAAAAGAATGAATCCTTTCATTGTGTCGGGGGTCTTTTGTTTTCCTTTGTGGACACAAGCAGGTTGGAATGAGTTGGTCCACAGGCAGGTTATGGCCCTCAGGTCATATTCAGACCATGTTTGTTATGTACTATATCTGTTTACTGCTTTGTAAACCCTTGAGTATTGAATTGCTTTTCATTCGTGAATTAAAATAGAAAGGTGGATAAATTCTAAAATACAACAGAATGTGTTTTAATGACTGCATGTAACTGTTTGCTTGGGGTGCTGTCAGTCACTGAGGGACCCTGAGAGTATCATCTGATACTGTAGTTACCAAATGAGGATGTGAATGCAGTTCAAGTGAAGTTTTCTGGAATAACATTTGAAGATTTGAGATATGTCACTGTCTTTGGCATTATCATGTTAGCATAGTATATCACATATTATTATTACTTGCCCACCCCTTAAAGGGGAGGCAAAGGGTATTTATTACCTCTGCCAAGGAGGTTATGTTTTGTTTTGTCTGTCTGTTAGTTAGCAAGATAACTCAAAAGGTTATGGACGGACCTTGATGAAAGTTTCATGACGTGTTGGTCGAACAAATGATTAGATTTTGGTGATGAGCCGGAAGATCCTGGATTCTGGATCACTTTGAAATTTTACATTGCGGTGAATGCATAATACATTTCATACCAAATTGGGTTTATAGATTGCCAGTGACTCAGAGTACATTGGATCACATTTTGGGAACAGTAGGTCAAAGTTCAAATTTTTTTATGAATTTGTTTGATTTTTTTTTTCCCATTTACTTATAATGGCTGAAATTTCAAATGTCTATAAAACCAGCAATTTTATTTCCATTTACTTCAAACTTGGAACATAGATGGAAGCAGTTGATATGCTGACATCAACACATGCATAGACATGATAACACCAACTGGATCGATGCTAATATATGCTGCAGTTTGTGCGAAGGCTGGAGTTTGTTGTGCCTGGCACCATTTGTTACATAATGTTTTGCAAGTGATTATCATTTAACCTTAACTGCAAATATTAAATTGTAGTGTTGTATTTGAACAGCTGTTTGCATTACATTTCAAAGTTAGACACCTGTTTACATGGTTGTAGGCATCTGTTTTTTTGATTAGGTACTTAAATTACGTGTTCGCTAATACATGCACAGGTCTGTGATTTGGATTGTGGGTAAAATGCCTTTGTCATCCACTCTAACGCAAAGTCCAGTTCACTACAGTCTAAATCGTCAGCAACTAATCTTAGCTTGCGTGTGGCTGTCTGTTTGTTTTAATGTGACTTTAATGATGTTACAGCAGGTATTAAATTATATGACAGCAGACTAAAGGATGCTAATCCCAGCTAATGCTGCATGTGCAGTCTCTAACAGCAGCTTTCTCAGCAGAGGAATCCATTTATGTCATTTTCTTGTCTTCTTGTCACGAGCATCTATCTTTCCTTCTGTCAAGAGCATCTCTTCCTTCCTCACCCTTTACCTTTCTCCCTCTTCCTCTCATCAAACCGTCCACTGGTCCCTGTTGACCTTCCAGACAATTACGTGCCAGTGGCTGTATCTGTTGGTCAGGCCTGTTGAGGAAAATAGGCAGAGTGACAGGTAATGACACCCACTGAGAGCTGGAACTCCCACAAGACTCTTCTGCTAGCTTCCCTGCCAGCCCGCCTGCCTGCGTCCCATCCCGTGGGTCTAGCAGTCGAACTACCACCACATTGGAGCTGCTTTCATCATAATAACCATCTTCTTCATTCTTATCAGCATCATCTTCATCAAAAAGTTCATCATTGTGCCACAGCTGTCACAATCCACCGCTGTGTCACCCAGATCACTTTCTTTCTCTGTCACAATCTGTCATCCGCTGAGTATTGCAACAGGTTTGTCCAGGGTTTTCCCTCTGTCACCATCTGAACTGTCACAATCCCTCTCTCTTTATTTCCTTAGTCTGTAGCTTTAGCTTCAAACCCAGCTCTCCCCTTGTCTGTCACTCTGATTCTCTGGGGCTAAATCTAAATGATCATTCATTTCCACTAATTTAGTCAGAAAGACTTGATAAAAATTTTCTTTTCGCATTAGCCATTTCACTGGCGACAGAATTGCCTATTACTTCAACATTTCTTTTCTCTGGAGTGAAGACTGCACAGGAGTAGAAAGTAAATGTCTGTATGGATATATCAGTATGTGTACAGGAGACAGGAAAGGCTGCTGTGTCATAATTCATTGAACTTGTCCTGAGAATTGATGGAAACTTAAAACACAATCTGTGCACCAGGTGCTGCTATTTTTCCCTCAAGTGATGGAGTTTTTCTCTGTTTCCATCAGAGAACCACACAGACGCATGGCTAGTCTGCTGTATAACAAGCTGAAGCAGAAAGAGGCTCAATATATGTTCAGATGTCAAGCATTTGTCAGCTTTCTACCGAGTGAAAGTTTTGGTGTCATATTCCCATATTCTCATTTGACTATTTATCAAATGTAAACAACAGTGCCGTCATTCTGTGTATGTCTGTGTGTGTGTGTGTGTTTTAATTTGGGTCTTTTTCCACACAAAAAATCTGTTCCTTGACATTTTATTGACATGCTCCTTTAAGTCACTCTAATCTACATTCTGAGAAGAAAACTAAAAACTTGTGGGGTTTTTTTTTCACTTGAAGTACACAAACCATATGTGACCTCAGAGGGTGTTGGAGCAGCGATCCCTCTGTGCTGTCGGTATGCGTTAGAGACTCTTGTCATGGTCTTCCAGAGGCTCTTTATAGTATGATCTCTTCGTCTCCATCCAGTTTTGACAGGAGCACTACAGAATGCATATTTCTATTTCTGTCGTCATGTTTGACCCAGGGAGATTCATCCACCCATGAAGAAATGAATGTTCTTTTTCCTCTTTTCTCATAGCTTTCTTTCTCTGCTACCACTTTCATTTTCCGTAAATCCTGATTTCTGAATAAAAATTGGAGCGTCACGCTTCTGGCAGTGACAGAGCTGTCAACCAGCTTATGATCGGTTGGCTTCCAAAACTCTCAGTTGAGGCGAGACAGGTGTTATGGCAGGCAGCGGGTTCTAGGTAACTGTGTATGTTTGCTTTTTTATCATCCTAGGACTGACCCAATTAGGAGAGTGATCTTTAAAATGTACAGCCACAACGCGACTTTCTACTTGTGCTGGGCCATCAGGCAGCTGTTACAGTTAATGTCCAATATACTTATGTCCTCCCGAGTGGGTGATTGGCTGTCATCTTGTCAATTAAAAGCATCCAGTAAGTGTCACATCTACCCCAATATAGATGGGCACTACTGAATATGGGAATATGTTGGAGCAAAATGACAGAGCAACTATTTCTGTGCAGAAATGTTGCACATGGAAAATTTTTGTCATTTAATGCCCTCTTAAGATGTCTCACAGTGCATAGTGTTCAGATTAGTGTGTCAAACTAGTTCCAGTCACACATATATATGTTATATTATCGCAAATGTGTTGAAGTATTAGACTCTGGCAAAAATGTCCAGGTTCATCTTGCAGAAAAATGGAATCTGGCTGAAATTTATAGGCAAAATGACCTACCAGTGTATTACAGTAAACATTCCTTGTATAACTGGGCTGCTGTGTTTTTTGGCCAGAGCAGTGTTTTGGCATCTGGCACTCATATTCAAGTATCTATTACTCAAACTGGCCCCTTGATCTCCTGAGGCTGCTTGCATTTTATTTTATTGTTGTGTTGTTGTAGGTCTGAATGTCCAGTTAGCAGCGGCAACCTTTGGCTGCAAATCAGATTTTGGGTGCAAGCAATAGACACTCAGTAAGCCTGTGTTTTTGGAGGCAAGCCTACACCATTGTGGCACAGTTACAATGAATCATACTCCCTGCTGTCATTCCATGACAACCATTGCTCATTCTTTATCACCATGTCGTCAAAAATAGCCCATTCTCTCCAAATGTCAAATGTTTGCCAGCATCTACTGAGATTGGGTAGCCATTAGTTGGTATGAAGACATCAGATTTTAAAGTGTTCATCCAGGCTCAGCTGATTCAAGTAAAAGAGCAGAGCATTGCTTACTTACTGATGTATTGCCTTCAGACATTTTTGACTCAGTGGGAGTGGAACTGAGCAAATAGCAGCTTGGGTCTGTCAGTGAAGGACATAAAAGATGAGACTCAGTGGATACATACAAAAAAGTCAACTTGTGATCCAACATGTTAATGCCAAACCAATAATACTGCTTGTTTTTCTAGCTATCTGCCATCATTTTTTCTCATTTGGCATTAGTCACTCCCTAACCCACCTAGCCATGTCCACTTCCATCAATCTCAGTATCGCAGTGACGGGCGTCTCACTGACTCCACTTTATGCTTTGTGGATGTCCTGTAATCATGCTGACATTGCCAGTGTCCCATAGGTGGAAACCATCTCTAAACAACTTCTGTGCTTTCATTTTATCTGATGTCATTGTGCACTTTCTGACAGCACTTTCCTGTACTAAATTTTTAACAATTACAGGCACAAAATCACGGGGTGTGTAGCCATCAGATCCTTAGTACTTCATGTAAACATCTGCAGTCATTCAACCATCTGCACATCTTGTTTATCTTTGGTAAATGCAATGTTACACAGTCTTTATATTTATTTATTTCTTTATCTAATATGCTTGCTTAGAAACACAAGCATGTCACATATGATGCCTTTGCATATTTTCCCCTCATTGAGTGAAGTACCTCAGATTGCTTATACATTCGCAGCTGTATTCAGTGCAAACAAGAAAGTGAAGGGGAGAGAAGTCCCTTTAATCTATTATATAGTGTTTTGACTTCTGTAGTTTTGCGATGTCAGTTTTAATTGGATCTTGGGTTGAAGATTGTGTCTGTAAATGAGGCTGTTAAATTTCACAACAGCTGTTGCTCAGTATTTCTGTGTAAACCGCAGCAGAATCCACAGGCCTCTATGGAACTGCATCAGCTAGTTATATATGTGCACTTGGTTAGTTGTTGCTCTAAAGCTTTGTGGCTCTGAAGTGTTGCCAGGTAATAAGTTAAAGTGGAGCAGAAATTTAATAGAGAACGGCATAATGTAAACAATCCTTCCCTAGACACAAATGCATAGAATGGAAATGCACAACTTGACGCACTAAAACCGCAACAGGCGTCCACTTACCCTCCCAGTAGTGCACTGTCACAGGCATGCTTGATCAGACCCTTTACTCATTCCCCTGAGTGAAATAAGCCTCCACTCATATTCTACTCGTAAATATATCGTATACTGTATAAAGATATACTTGACACACTCCTGTAAATCCACACAGGGTGGTATGTGGGCTGTACACAGGAGAATACATGATATGGTGATGCTTGCGTATTAGACACACAAGCAGCAATTATTGTCTAAGACAGCTGCCATCACCCTATCTGTCTCATCCATAGTACCAGCGCATGCATCTTACACACAGATTCACTGTAAAGCACATTTCCTTTGTTTATGTTACAGAACAGTGTTGATTCACACAACGCTCATCATACTTTCAATCATTTTACACCCATGTTTAACATTTCCACAGCAGTATTTATAACTGCATTCGCTTTATTAACACACACATAAATTCCCATTATTCTTGTAAATGTGTAATTACCTGAAAGGCAATTAAGTAACATGGCTACTGTGAGAGCAAAATGAGGAGCTTTATTTCCAAATGTCCTTTTAGTCTTAGCCAATATGGCGAAAAGATTACTGTGGGGAAATGCAGTGAGAAGTCATCAACAGAAATTCAGCGATTAAGCTTTGTAATTATCACCACTTTATCTCTATATTACTCCTCACTCTTTGTTCTCAGTGCTCACAGAGTCTTCAAGCAAAGGCAGCAGACTCCATGGTTTATACTCTTTCAAACCCAGAAGGACCCTATTAAAGGCTTCCTTTAAATCATAGAATTCCACCCCCAGTTTTAATAATTAGTAACCGCTTTATATTGATATCTATGTCAGCTCCAAATGTTACCTCGGTGACCATCAGTGACAACAGAAGCTGAGTAAATTATAGCTTCAGTATGTGTTAACTAACATGAGAAGTTTTCCAGCCCAGTAAAGTTAGACTGAACAGTGAGTTGTAGTTTAATGAGACTTAACACCTAAATCCACTTGAAACATTATGACACATGTGCGTGGATTATAATTACATTTATACGACATCAAGAAATCAGTTTTTGTCACTAGGTCTTCTGTGAGGAATGTTTTCTAATTATGTAAGATAGCACCTCCGCATCCCTTCGCTAGAGCACATCACGGAGCTCGTGGATGAGATTGATTAAAGTGTGGAACTAGCAATTCCATTTACCATGCACTCAGACAAGCAGACAGATTGGTTATGGTATAGTTCCTAGTCATGCTGCTCCAAGTAAATAAAACAGCTATTAGACAAGCATGATGCTTGGCATTTTCATCTGCTGACATGCACAAGTGCATGTGTCCAGAGGCACGTGCACACACTCACAAATACACAAACACTCACAAATAAACAGGGAATAAAGCTGACAGGGTTGTAATACCCATCAAGCTAATTAATGTCAAACAAACCATCACATAAATGAGGAATGTTGTTTATAAAACATTGAAAACACCATATTGGTTGAGTTTTTCACTAACTTTATTGACATAAAGATGAAAAGAGCATGAATCAAACCTTTGAAATATCTTCAAATCAAAATAGAGAAGACATTTAGTTTGTACATGAGTGGATTCTGAGTTGTGTGAAGCAGAACACAACGTATGTACGTGTGCATGTATGGTGTAAACATCCTGTCTGATGAGAAGTTAGTTGACCTTAAAAATGACAGTAGGGACCACATCTCACAGACATAGCCTTGACATCCATACATGTCACTGCTGAACTAAAATAAATATAAAATCATGTATTTAATCATTCTCCTCGGTCCTTGTGGTCTCTTCTTGTTAAAGAAGGTCAGAATGTACAAACCCATTAAATTAAAAGGCTGTTGAATATGGCGCTGAGCGGGCTGCACTTAATATTTTCCAGTTGTGAGGTTTATGACCTTTGCATTTACTATTCTGTAGCTTTTATATAAATTTAGCTATGTGCTTATGTCACAGACGTTGGTCCTATTTTCAGGGGGAAAAAAATCCACGTAAATTTGCTACATTAAAGTCTAAAATGTCCAAATATTCAGAGATGAACCAGTGATCATAGTAAATTAAGTAAGACACACTGAAATGAAGCAAAGCGAGAGAGAGATAAAAGAGAGGATGGTGTTGAATTATAAGTGCAGGTTAATGATACAAGTTAGTTTCCCCCATGAGTTTCTGCTTATCTGATGAGCTGCTTTATCATCTTCTGTTTTTAAAGTCATGGTGTGTATAGCCTGGCCATTGGCTTTGTAGTTGATGCTTCCATTAAGTTCCCTACAAACCTGCATTAGTATACAGCTCTGCTTCTGTGTGTTGGCATATTTTCAGCAAAAACAAATCTGATCCCTCCTGAACACAGGATAGGATGGACTAATCACCTGGCTACAACAAAACAAGCAGACCTCTAATGAAGTTAAAAAAAGGAGAATTCATTGCCAGAATATAACCAGAGAAGCTCTGGCAGAGAAAGAAACATCTATGGGCTTCTATATAAAAGCATTTAAAATGTCCTATTTATAAATAAAATCACATTGTCTGCACAGTTTTTGAATTTAAACATCATATCACATATACAGTACAGTTATACTAGAGTAAAACAAGTAAACAGTGCATCTGTTGGAGTTTATTAACCCTTTCACTTCTGAGACCATAACATTTCCAATCAAAAATGTATAAAATAACTAAAATAAAAAATAACTGAAATAAAATAAGTAACTAAATGGACAATAACATCCAAAACTGTATAATAAACCAACAAAATAATAAGTAACATAAACAAAATAATGTATATGTAATAATATATATGTTCAGCCCTGAGATGAACTGAAGACTCATACAGGGTGTACCCCGCCTTCACCCATTGTAGATGGATTAGGCCCCCAGTGACCCCTGTGACTCTAGTGAGGATAAAGCGGGTTCAGATGATGAGATGAGACAAGATGTCCTGATCTGGGGATGGCTTATGTAATGGCGTCATAGCTGGCTGGTTAAGGATTGGGACAATTCCTGGGAACATGGGGCGGTTGTGGCTCAGTTAGTCGAACGGGTCGTCCAATGATCGAAGCGACGGCGGTTCGTGCCCCAGCTCTGGCGGTACACATGTCGACAATGTCCTTGGACAAGACACTGAACCCTGACTTAGGGTCCCAGTAGGACTGACAGAACCTTAGAAACCTACTGGTGTGTGTGTGTGTGTGTGTGTGTGAATGGGTGAATGTGAGGTGCAGTCCATTTGCCATATACCCCTAGCCAATGCTTCTGATGGTATAACTTATTTAACAAAAATAAAACTAAATTAAAGAAATGAAGTAGGTACAATTAAGTGCACTCTTACTACATCTGTAGGAATAGAGTAAATATTCAGGTGCTGGACGAAATGTACTTGTTTTATTGATCATCAGGAAGTGTGATGACCTCAATAAGCACACAAATTTAATCAGTTTGCAGGTCTGGAGAATTCAGTTGTTTGTTAATGTGATGCCAAGGAGGAAAGACATCAGCAGTGAGCACACAGAAGCTGTTGTTCATCAATGTGGAATGTGTTCTAATAACATTTAGAAATCATTTAGAGTACATCTTTCTAGATTAGTCAGCAGTGGAAAACATTCAAAACAACTGGCAATCAGATGTCCTAGGTCAGACTATACAATTTTCAGAAAAATGACATAAAACCCAAATCTCAGACGCTACAAACCTCAGTGTGAGAAATGTTAAAGTTCAGAAAAATACAATTATAAGCCACGTCTTGTCTCTGTAAAGCAGATGTTGCTCCACAGCTGAGGTTTGCAAAGCTAAATTTCAAACCTGTGAAACACTTCCTGGGAAAATCCAAATGTTACTCAGTGTATTTTTTTTAATTTCTAATCCAAATATCTCATCACACGTAAAATAAAACATAAAAAATAAAACCCTGTAAAATAAAATAAACCCCTGCTCCCTCCTAAGTGTTTTACCTGATTTTCTCTCTCTCATTTTTGGTGACTGACCTTTGGCCTACATTCACCAAAAATTTATTGGATCTCTTCTGGACGACCTTTCCTGAATTGTCACACAGACACCTCAGATCACCACCATGATCTAATACTGTATTTTCCAGACTATAAGGCGCACATAAAATACTTACGTTTTCTCCAAAGATGACAGTGGACCTTATAATCCAACGTGCCTTATATATGGATTCATTCTGGTTGTGCTTTGTGACTTGGAATTTCGATTTTTTTAATCTCATAATTGTGGCTTTTTATCATAGAATTTTGATGTTTTATCTCATTATTTTGACTTTTTATCTCATGATTTTTGACTTCCTTATAGTCCAGTGTGTCTTATATATGAAAACTTAAAAATAAATCATTTATTGATAGTGGTAATTTGTTCCTTGTGCCAGTATCAACTTTTCCTAAAAATTTCACCCAAGTCTGCCCACAACAGAAACAGACAAAGAAACAAACACATAAACACCAGCAAAAACATAACTCTGCCATCCCTTAGTGGAGTAAATATACACAAATTAAAAAAAAAACATAAAAAACATACAGACAAAAAACACCTAAACCAATAAGAGGTGATGATGTTTGGGTTTGTTTTGCAGCCTCAGGACCTGGGCACCTTAAAGGCACTGAGTCGACCCTGAACTCATCTGTCCACCAGAGTAAAACTGGGTCTTGTTACGAGACAATAATAGCAAAGCACTCCAGCAAATCTGCAACAGAATGACTTGTGAGAATAAAATAAAATGGATGATTTTACTATGTCATGACTGTATTTTAAATAGACAATCAATAACATATTAACCACAGGGCATGAAGATCCAGTTCTGTATGCATTCTGAGATTATAGAAATATAATTCTTTAGTTGCCTAATATTTAAGTAGTAACTGAAAGCACACTGTAATTTAGTAAAGCATTAAAGCACAAGCATGTACTGTACACTTTCACCATATGAAGGACAAAAACAATTATATCACCATTTGGACTAATTCATGCATAGTTTAATGCATGAAACAGAAGCAGGTGGTACATGGAGGTGTCAGCCACTGAAATACATTCAGTCTTCATTACTCAAACCTCCCATTTTCATGACCCAATGGTCTGAGTATGCATGGGTTTACAGCAATAATACACTATGATTAATCAACTTTGGGTTGATGAATCATATAACCTAGAACCTATGTAAGGTTATATGTTTTACATCAATGTGTTCATTCTTAACATGAATCTCATTTATTTGAAGCAAGAGGAGCAGTTTTTCAAGATAATAGTGACCACTGAGAGCACACGTGTGGATAACACAGTAAAGCATATCATTCTTAACAGGAACCACTGATTTCCAATTCAAATGAAAGCTGTGTTAAATCACTTTGGAGTATCTATATTCTTTAAAAGCATTTATCTGCTCCAAGGCCAAGTCCCTCTGAACCGGTCCCTATCTTGGCCCGTCAGTAATGGCTTTTCCCCCAATCACAGCCAGTCGGTTGGAGAGCGCATTACCATTAATTACCTGTTACAGTAGGTGTAGAGCTAGTTCATTTGATCTGCATTTAGCACTCGGCCTGATGGAAAGAGAGATGCGGCCATTGAGTTAATAGAGAAGCCAGCAGATCTTTCAAAAGGATAATGAGTTTTTTACCCTTGACTGCCACTTTTCAGACACACTAGAAGTTTCTGTATCCTTACATCAGAGAGTATTGCTCCTAAGGCAACATGTCTTTGTTTGGACATCTCTTGTGTAATACATCAGAGCTCTGTTGCTGTTGATTTTTTACCCTACCCCGCAAAGGGGAGGCAATGGGTATTGTCTTTGGTAAAAAATAATTTGTCTGTCCGCCATCATGTTCCCACGTATATTGTGTCTATAATGTTTGCTGCCTGCCTGTGTTTTATTCTATGTGCTTGCATTCTGTACTGTATTCCAGGAATCATGTGATGGGCAGCCTGTTATGTGTAGCTCTTCTGCGGTTGTAATCAAGGAATTTCCTGTAATGGATCAATAAATTATATATATAAGAAATTTCCTTTTCATTCCTGTATACTCAGTTTTATATATAGCTTATTTTTGCTCTCACTGTTGATGTGCATTGACATCAGCACCATGAAGGACAAATTTTAAGACTCTACATAGATCAGACATGTCCAAACTATTCTACCAAAGGCTGCAGGTTTTTGTTCTTGCTAAGCAGCAACACATCAGTCTTGACTAAATTAATCAAATGATCTCAGTCTTCAGAGAGTCGAGTCAGAGAATTCTTGCTTAGTTGGAACAAAATCCTTCAAGCCACACCGGCCCTTTGTGCAATAGTTTGGACATGCCTGACGTAGATCAAACGTCAAGGTTACAATAAGGGTCATAATTGCAGTTTGGATATAACATTTGAGCTTTTGACATATATGGGGGGAGACTTAGTTATAATTATTGACGGATAGGAAATCTGACATGGGCTTTAAAATGGTGTCATAACATTTGACCTTCAGTGACTGCCTACAGGGCAAACCACTCCACAGAAGATGCCATCGCCCTCACACTTCACTCTGCTCTGGACCATCTGGAGAACAAGGAGAGCTATGTGAGGATGCTCCTCTTGGACTTCCATACAATCATCCCGGACATCCTACACAATAAACTGCTGGAACTCAATACCCCCCCCCGCCAAGTGGATTAAAAACTTCCTGTCAAACCATCCACAATCTGTGAAACTTGGCCCCTCCCACTCCTCCGCCCTCACAGTAAGCACAGGTGCACCACAAGGTTGTGTCCTGAGCTCCCTACTGTACACCCAAGACTATTGTCCATCCCACCCCACCAACAACATTCTTGAATATGCAGATGACACCACTGTGGTGGAATTTATCTAGTATGGGAACAAGACAGGATATACGTAGGGACGAGGTGGAGAGGCTGTCAACCTGGTGTGCACAGAACAATCTAAGCCGGAATGCCTACAAAACTACAGAACTCATCCTGAAGCCTCCCACCCCTCTCCTTATATGGCGTACAGGTGGAAGCTGTCTTGACCTTTACATTTCTGTGTATCTATATCTCTGCCGGCCACTACTGGACCCTCAACATCAAGGTCTCTCTGAAAAAGGTTCAGCAGCTTCACTGCCTGTGCATCCTCAGGAAGAATAACCTGGACCAGAAGCGGTTGCTGACCTTCTATCATGCATGGGTGGAGAGTGTGCTCACATACTGTCTGTGTGTGTGTTATATTATGGAGGCTCCACAGCAGAGGGCAAGAAGGTGGTGCAGAGGGTAATAAAAACTGCCCGGGAGATCACTGGCTACCCTCTGTCCACCCTAGTACACCTGTCCACTGGCCATCACTGGAGACCCCACACACCCCCCACACTCACTGTTGGACCAGTTGATACAGGTTGATAAAGTCCCATCGCAGCAGACTGACCAACAGCTGCTTCCCCTGGACAATCAACACAGCAAACACCCATGGTCTCATACGCACCCACACATGGTGTGACATAACATAACCACCACACCTTCTAATTATCTCTGCCAAGAGGGTATTAAATTCGAGTCTATTTGTTTGTCTGTCTGTCAGCAGGATTACGCAAAAAGTTCTTCACAGATTTTGATAACATTTTCAGGATGTGTTGGGAGTGTCATGTCCATTAAGCCATTTGGCTACAATTGGGTATGTTTATCAAAATGTTAATTAATGTACATTGTCTCTCTACCAAATAAATAAAATGAAATGAATGAAAATGAAAATGAAACAAGGAAAAAGTGATTATATTTTGGTGGTGATTCGGAAGAGATCCTGGATTCTGGATCACCACCAAAATGTAATAATTTGTTCCTTGTGACAACCAACACATCCTGAAAATTTTAGCCAAATAAATTTTTGTCATCCTGCTGACAGACAGACAAACGGACTCAAATTTAATACCTACTTGGAGGACGTCTCTTCATTTGAAGGTGGAGGTTTGCACTCTCAAAGTGCTTTTCTAGTTTAACCTTTTTAACCTTTTAACTTCAGTATTTTAAACTGTCATTAGTATTGTTTATTTATTCCTGTTGTTGATTTATCTATTATTTGTGGTGCACAATGGCTCCACTTAAGTGCAATTTCATTGTAACTCATGTGCAATGACAATGAAGTCTATTCTATTCTATTACATTCTATAATTTTTTTAAATCAATAACTGAACTCATGACTTCTATTCTGCCTTCGCCCTTAAATATCTCCATATGACCCGCATGACATTAGTGAGGATAAAACAGCTTTAGAAAATGGAAATGGAAAAATCTATAATTTACTCATTTAAACAGGCATGATATTGATAAGTTTCACCCTCATCATTCTGACAATGGAAATATCCAATGATGACCGTCCTAGTTTACAAAGGAATAGATCAGAATGTACATTTAAAAATGTAGGCATACTTTACCAACTTTGGCTTTCATTTAATTGTTCTAAACCACTTATTTCCACCTACACTGTGCTTCTCCTGGGATTCTACTTCATTGATAGGCTCAGATATTGTGGTCAAAGCTTTTTTTTTTCTTTTATCATCTTCACCCCTGAGGAGACACTCTTGAGAAATATTGCTTTTCTGGCTTCCACCTCGGACACAATTTTTTTAGATTAATGTGGTTGTAATGTTCTTTTGTTTTTTTTTGCCTTTTGGCACCCTCGCTTCTAACAAACTGTGAAATTTACTACTTCTCTCCTCGCGTAACTATTTCCTTCATTCACAAATTAACTTTAAGCAAGCAGCTTCCTTATATGGAGAAATTGCGGTTGGTAGTGTGCTAATCACAAACACGTGCCTGTCACTGTAGAATGATTTTGATTCACATGCATGCACAGGGTGTATATGCTCTTATTTGTGACCAAAGTAATAACATTTCCATGTGAGAGTGATTTTAATGCAATATACCATAAATACATGGCACGTCCTTAAACCTTTTTCCACCTATCGGTCTTATAGAGAATGTGAAGGTCCTTCAATTCATTTCAAATATATTTATTGAGCACATTTCATGTTCAAGGCAGACTCAATGTGCTCCACAGTAGGTATATAACCTAAAAAAAATAAAAAATCATAACAAAGGAATGCAAGTGCAGGTAAATAATCACATGAACATACACTCAACACTCAGTAGGACACTGTTGAAAAGGGTACATTTTTAAAGGTTCAACGTTTGTTTATTTGTAATTTCTTAGTACAGGTACAAAATAAATTAAATAGTATACTCCAAGATTTTGGATACCCCATACCTTTTTAATATATTACATTAAAATTCTTCTTCAGTCATTGAACTCTACCAAGTATTGTTCCATTCTCCAAACCCACATGCTCAAAATCTCTTTCCCTTCCCCATACTGTACCCCTCGGCCTTAGACGTGCAAAATGGAGGGTAAGGGGTAGGGCTATGTGACATGTTATGATGTTATGTGACAGGTTAAGTTTCACCCTACTGACATGTTGTTGCAATAGTAATCCTGTTTTTAAAAATAGCTACTTGGTGTAGTTTGTATATAATGGTCAAATGAGACAAACTGATCTTTTTTTGTCCATTTTATTCCTCCTTTTGCATAACCCTCTCTTCCACAGTCCACAGTGTGCAATGCCTCAGTGTACCTCCAGGCTACACTGATTGTTTTTAGGGATCAACATCTAGCTTATGTTTGCATTTTGTGAACACAGCCTGGTTTGTTTGCTCCAGCTGTCATGTAGTGACCACTCCCAAATGTCAAACCTGGTGAGACCAAAAGTTGTAAGTGCTACTCACTAAGTATTATGCATACATGAGTTACAGTAAAGATAGATATTTATAATGCGTTAAGATATTCACCACGAACAATTTATAGCAATTTGAATGTGTTGAATGTGCATTGTTTTGACGTGGCCTTGAGGAGGAAAGCATCTGAAATGAAATGTACAAGACAAACAGAAGGTAAATCATTATGAGTGGCAGAAGAAAATGACAAAAGGAAAAAATGAGACAAAGATGAAGAGAAAGAAAAACAATGATGAAAAGACATTAAATGTAATGTGCACTGTTGGAATACAGCCGTTATAGCGTATGCTTATAATGGAGCTGGAAAACTTTGACAATCAAAAACATTTCCCAAAGACCTTCATCTGTTTTGTGTTGAGTTATAGCTTATATTTTGAGAACACCAAATAATACTGTCATCCATATACACTGTAGATTTTGCAGTGTTAATTTGGAGACAATGGGACCAAATACACTCTAGAAGAAGTTAAATAAACTCTCTAAGTGTTGATTTAACACTGCAAAATTTACTGTATATATATATATATATATATATATATATATATATATATGAAATAACTTAACTTTTGTGGAAACATTCTCTTTTTATTCCTATCTATACCCATTTGTAATCATCTTTGACCTGGTGCAAAGTCCTAATTACACTAATGTTTCAAGAATAAATCACATTACAAATGGTTAAAATATTTAGTTTCAGCTTATGTAATTACCTGACTCTCCAAACATTATATATATGTGTGTGTGTGTGTGTGTGTGTGTGTGTGTTTAACCATTTAAAGACTGAACCATTAGATAATAATACAATGCCAGCTCTTTGAAACCAGAGCTTTTATTGGTCCTTCTGAACAACATCAAGAACAAAAATTCAAATATCCACACTGAGAGAATCTTCTATACTCCAAAAGTAAAGACTGTAAAGAGAAATCACTAACACATGATTTTGTATTTTTAAAAAATATGTTTTTTGATTTGTTTTTTAAAGCACATATTCACTATCTCCTGACTATAGGTGTGTTCTTTTTTTTTTTTCAATAAACTGTTATCTGTTGTGTGTTATCTGAATAATTTCCCAGTGATCACATTAAGCCATTGTCTTTTGTAATGTAGAGATACTGTATGTCAATCAGGCAAACATCAGTTTAACATGACGTGACCTTTGACTGTTACTCAATACTCGTTAGGAACATGTTTATTTGTTCTCAGTCAACAAAGCATTTTTACATGACCAAGCATATGGTTGTTTTTTTATTCACCTGTGTGATCAGCAGGGAAAAGGTCAGTTCAGAATCCTTGTAGCTCCATCTGTATTAACTCTCAATATGATTAGGCTCAGAGTAGCAACATCTAACATCCAGCCTGCTTTTTGTCTTTAATGACCAGTGCATTTAACATTCAGCCAAGATGTTCTTAATTGTATTTTCTGTGCCCTATTAATTTCACTTTTCCAGGAAGGTTGCTTTTATCTCCACCCTCTGTTTTAGGTGTTAATGTAATCACTTTGACTTAAGAACCTTTGCGTTACCACAGTTTAATTATCTTAATTATGAAGCTTATTCAGTCGCTGCTCTTTTTATAGTGTTGTCTTTTCCCTAGTTGGTAAAAAAAAATAAAAAAAATCACAGAATAAATCTCGTCTGATAATTTAGATGCATCAGAAGCATCAGGCTGAAGTGGGATCGTTCCATTAACATGGTTTTGTGTTGCTTTTTATGGCTAACATAAGTACAAATGCATTAAATGACTGTTTTGAGCTCAGCATCAAGTAGGAAATGAAGCAGTGCTTCTTAGACTGATCTATTAAAAGACATATTTTGTTGCATATCTTTCCTGTTACTATCTGTTAATTTCTTTGCCTGCTCACTTGCTACTATGACAATTTGTGCTGTTAAAAGGTTGCAGAATAAATGAAAAAATATAGTCTTATTTAAACTGCATCTTTCTACATTTATTGTGTATCTTTGTGCAATAAATATTACAAACAAGATTATCTGTCTTGTAGCATTATCTTGTCAGAATATATATATATATATATATATATATATATATATATATATATATATATATATATATATATATACACATTTCTTGATTATTATCAGGACATGATTGAATAAGGTAATTTTAATGACAAATCTCTATGGCGTTATTGTCAGAAGAATGCCATTATTTCTGCATATAAAATTAGAAGAGTGCATTGTCTGTATCCATCCATTTATTATTGGATTACCTCGGCCCTATCAGTTATCCTTCTTATTACACCACAGTAAAACAATACATACAGTATTAGTGCTTACAGAATGAGCATAAATCATGTTTTTGTCTATAACATGTTGTCTCATCATTCCTTAATGCTCCTGTGGCAAACTGATTTAATATTGCAGTAGACTTACGCAGTACCAGCCTGCTGCAGTCACTGAAATTTTAAACCTCTACAGTGCCTTTATGAAAGTTAAAGAACCAAAGATACTTTTTTAATGGTTTTCTGCAGTAAACAATATATAATGAATATATATATATATATATATATATATATATATATATATATATATATATATATATATGTATGTATGTATGGCATCATTGTTGAAAATATTTTCGAAGTCATCCAATATTTTAAAGCTTTCAAACTTCAGAAACTTTTTAAGTAATCACATATTTGCATTTTATAGCACTCACCCCTCAGAAGGAAAGTAATCTCTGCACACTAAAAGCTGCAGCTCGAGTGTATGGATTTTATTAAGAACAGTTGTGCCATTGTCGGCACTCGAGATTAATGGAGAGTAGTGTGCACAAAATGTCACATAAGTGTTGGCACTAATAAATCCATATACTGTACCTTAGGAGCAGCTTTAATGGGAGTGAATCCTTTAAATTGATTATGTTTTCTGGCTTTGATTTAAATTTTTGCTTTGGGATCACTGTCCACATGAGATAAAATTAATTTTTTTTCCACTGGGAATAATGGATTTAATCCAGTATTTTTTTTCTGTCTCTTTTCCTTATCCTCAGCTGCCATCCTTGATGATCCAATGGAGTGCAGCAGAGGAGAGCGTCTGGCCATCACGCTGGCCAAAGACAGCATCAACAGGAACAGTAACCGCTCCACCACTGGCAAACTGGAGGTGGACATCTTTGAATTACTAAGAGACAGTGAATATGAGATGGGGGAAACAAGTAAGTTAAAAGAGAGAAAAAAGACAGTGGTGTGTTTGTGAAGTTGACACTATGCTGTGTTCAGTCTTTTTCTTTCATGCCGTGTGTAAAGTCTGTCTAGTTTCACAACATTTTGGTCAAAGAGAAGCAAAGAAATCAGTGAAAATAGATGACAGACTGGCTTGGTGCAGGATTCAGGAATGTTTTTTTTTTTTTTTTATAGCTTTGAGAGTCAGAAGTTGTGCTGTGATGTGTTGCATTTTGTTCTCTATTAAACTGGAAGTATTAAATCTGCTGTGGCGTGTCAGAGCAGAACGGCATTTTCTGTTAAAAGGACTTTGGAGTTTGATGTGAAAACTCATCTATGTCAAATGTTGACAACAGGTAGAAATGGTTATGAACCTTTTTACATTTACACACATTCATCAGTGATATTTCATATTTGCATCATTAAAGCATGTGTAAATCCATTCATGCAATTTACATTTACTTTACTTTCATACGTATCATACGTTCAATGGTTTGAACATTGACACAGTGCATGTTGCCTCAGCTCTCTGTACTTGTTGTAGTTCTGCATGTATAATCTTTTGAGTAGAAAATATCCTAAATCAATACAGTGAGTGCCAGACATTTGTGGAAGATGACCAGTAGAAACTGCTTTGCCCACGAGTCCAGGGATTGATTTTCAATAGCATCAGAACCACAAACACACAAGCTTCAGTGGTACTGCTTAACCCGTGGAAGTACCGCTTCACTTCCCACAATAAGAACTGCATTACTTTTTCTGCCTGGTTTACCACATACACCCCCTTACTGTAAATATGGTTCGTCTTCTGTGTGTCTGTGTGTGTGTGTGTGAGGTTGCATGTGTATAGTGTTGCATGTTGTTGTGTGTGCATGCTAGGATTGTGCAAATGTGTGTGCTTGTGTAATTAGGGGCAGAAATCGGATTAGAGATGGATCAGTGGCTGCAGTTAGATGGAAATATCACGGTGAGAGCATCACCTGCCCAGATAAGTCCCACCTCCCTCACCAAGCCCCCACACCTGCCTGTGTCTCACACATCACTTAAATGGATCTGTCCTTCCACTCTGTGTTACCTTCAAAGACAGAGAACAAACAAATCCTAGCGGTTCTTTTCCCAGCGGAGCAGTGCTTTTCTTCCAAGTATGTAACACACCTTTACAATACACACTGGTGCATACAGTACCAACATCACAGAGACACAATGTTCTGACACTGAGCTGAAATACTGTCTGTTGGTATGTCCAAAGTGCCTCTGATATTAACTGTGATTCTAGTGTCTTTTTTTTTTTCATGTTAATATCAGTGGCAGATAAGTAAGTCAGAGCTGTTCTTAGGCTTTTTGTTGTTGATTATTCATATTTCAGTAATGCTGAATTCACTCCTACTCATTAAGCTGTCTGACTACAACAACAGATAAATATATGGAGGCGTTTTACAGTTATTTCTTAGGTGTGAAAGCACAGTATGTGTGGAGGTGAGTACAGGGATAAGGACTGAACAGAGATGTCACAGGCTGACAGTAGACAGTGACCTGTTCTCTACTGTGTATATAGTGACATTAATGAGCTAAATAAGACTAAAGCATGTTACATGTTTGGAGTAGGTTTATTTTTCTGTTCTATGTTCATCATAAAATACCTAATTTTCAAAGACCAACATGCACTCATTTGGCTGGAACCTTCATACAGTTGTTGCACATTCACATAAAAACAGGTTAAATCATTGATTAACCCATAAAGGCTCAGTGCTGCTTTTTCCGGTAGTTCTCAAATTATTTCTTTTTCTCGTTATTAAAGATTTCTTAAGGGATTTTTCAGCATTTATTGTGAAATAATCCTCTGTATTTAGCAGTTTTCTAGTGTCACTGATAAACCTCCATGGGTCGTACAGATAAATTAAGATGAAAGAAGTTTACTGTGTTTCCACAAATTATTCTGTAATGTAAATTCTTGATGATGTTTTCTACATTAACCATCACCTGATATCATCTTTGTGCTCCCCTAAATATGATCACTTCTGCCTTTAAGGAGATGATGACAGATGAAACCTTACATTCCTGGATTCAAAACACTGAACCAAAAACCTGTGTGTGATTTCGCATCATGTTTAATTAATCTTTCTTATCAAATTATCTGGAAGTGGGAAAGCGCCCTCTATTGACCAGTCACTACTGCACCTTAGGAATATGAAAGTCATCTGAGGACATTTTAGCCTCAAATATTTTGTCGGTATGTGAACAAACTGGAACTGAAAGAAAATGTAGAAGTATTTTTGACTTTCTGAACAGCATGACATGAGATTGGAGGAGAGTGTGCTTGTCTACAAAGGGTTTTCTTTTGGTATTTGTGCTCATACTTAATGTTTTTAGTCCAACTGACCTTCATCTAAGAGCCATAAACTTGATCTTATTGAATTGTTTTCTTGTAAACTCCCACGTATATAGTCAACAATAATGTTAACGTTCGATGCAGTGGCTCATGTTGAGCACACGACACATGTTCATACATCACAGACACCCTGTCAGACCTTCCTCATGTCTAACTCACTGCAGCCCTTAAATCATTCTAAGGTACCAATAATTTGTATTGATCAGTGAAATCAATTGTAACTGAGGAAAATGAGTTCCAGCCAACCTACTGACCTTCTGACCATAATTTGACCACAGTGAGAAAGGAAGCCCTGTTCTAACAATTTACAACATACATTGATGTCTGTTGACAATGTCCAGGGGTGATAATCAAACAACAGTGGAGGTTAAGGTGTGTGGACAGATGCACAACAGTGGTAACAAATGCAAAAACAAGTATTCAGAGAAAGGCGAATTTAAATGTTCTATGACAACCTGTTCTTGAATTACAGCCAATAATGTGATTTTGACCTTTTTTGCAAAATGCGACCTTGACCTTTGACCTTCTCTAATATTGATGATTTCATTCTATGTAATATGCGTGTAATAATATGATAATATATCCAGTGTTAATTAAGTTATAGTGTGATATGTCTATGCTTGACACACACAAACAGTGTTACACAAGTTCATTTTGTGACATGTCACCTTTGACCTCTAGAGATCTCAAAAACTATTGGTTGTAGGTGATAAGACCAATTATGAGAATTGTAGAAATCTTAATCCCACATCGTTTGGTACCAATCTGAAAGTTCTGTGACCCACATTTCTTGAGTTATAACCGATAATATTATTTTGACCTTTTAGTATTTTGTAATAAATGTCCAAAATGTAATAACTTTTTCATTTAATTTCATAATGAAGCTGCATTTTGTAATAAACTGCCACAACACATTTTGTAATACATTTTGCCGCTTTGGTATTTCAAAAATATATTTGGAATTTAAAATTGTCCATGTCTAATATGTCTAATCACCAGCCAAGCCATAAGATAAGACTTTATTGATCTCACACAGGAGAAGCTCACAGAAAAAGTACAAAAAGATGCAAAAAGGAAGTAAAGCAGTGCAAATAATAGTGCAAATAATCACAGAGGTAAATAAGAAAATTAAACTAGAAATAAAAAAGAAAAAAAAAACACTTGGTATGTTTCCCAAACAGCTCCTTTAGTTTTAATGCCTGCCCTGCTGCCGCAATATGTAAAAACTTATTACATAATGCGGCAAAATGTATTAAAAAAATGAGTTGGTGTAGTTTATTCCAAAATGAAATAAAAAGTTATTACATTTTGGACTTTATTACAAATTGCAACGTTATTACAAAATATGCTTTGACCTTTTTTCAAATGGATCAATGCATCTGATGTGCATTAGCTATATGTATATGCCCATGTCATTTCATGGTGATATCTCAAGTATTCATTGAGTTATAGCATGATATGTCTCTGTGGACACACACACACACACACACACACAGTGATAACAATAATCTCTTCCAACCAATGTTGAGCGGGATTAAAAAGGGAAAATCACATTAGATAAACCAGGGGAGTGTTGGTCGACAGTCAAATTATTCAGTGTAATGTGGTGAATGTGCAGATGGGTGTGTATGTGTCTGTGTGAGCATGTAGTGGAAATGTGTGTATCTTAATGTTTATGTACGGTGTCATTGTGTTCACGTCTGACAGGCCCCACGGGTGACTGAGGGATTACTTATTAATCATTCGATTCACTGCCTCTGGATTCACCACATGGCTTGCAGAACAGATCCCCTTTCCCTTTTTCGACACATACAGCAGATTAAAAACACTGAATGCACTCTGGTAACCAACATAAACAGTTTACACACACCTGCAAACACCACACATGAACATACCTGCACTAGTTTCAGACACATCATTGACTGTAAAAGTTTAATTAGAAACTAGGGATTTTGAAACCAAGAAGTGCCATTCTGTTTTTGAGTACGGATGATTAAAGCATTCAGGCTCTTACACAGCACTGGAGTGAAAATCATATTTACAAAAATGTTTTTTGTCTGAGGATATGTTTTCATCCCCAAAGGTAAAAGCTTTAAATCAGTGCTTGTAAATGCAGGATATGGAAAACAGGTTGAGTTGTGTGTGTCACTTTTGGGGATATTACAGCATTCATGTGCAAATGTTCAAATAGCAGATTTTATGTTTTAAGCCTCCAGATATCACCGCCTGTCACTGTTTCTGTGTCTCTGCCTTTCTCACTGTCTGTCACTCTGTTTGTGTGTGTCTTCCTGTCTCTGTTTCCAAGAGTCTATCATATTAATATCAGTGTCCTGCTTATGCTATCCAACTCTCATAGTCAGGGGCTGTAGGGTGTTTTTCTGTGTGTGTGTGTGTGTGTGTGTGCGCTTGTATTCCTATCTTTATGGGGACATTGATACAGTATGTTGACACAGTCACACTATGGAGACCCCTTACACTATAGGGACCAAAATTCAGGTCCCCATAAGGGTTAAATATAAATAAAGCTCCCCTATAAATGATGTGGCCCTTTTTTTTCCAGAAGTCCCCATAAAGCATGGAGTTTGAAGATGTGTTTTAAAAAAAAAAATTATATATATATATATATATATATATATATATATATATTTATTTATTATTATTATTTTTTTGTGTTTTTTTAAAAGAATTTGTTCATTATTTATTCATTCATTCAGTCATTTAAGTAAATATAATAATACTAATAATTATTATTGTTATTATTATTGTTATTATATTTTATCATTATTTAAATGTATTTATTCTAAAATTTTCAGCATTTTGAATTTTATTTTATTTTAAAAAAAGGGTTTACTTGATTACCAACTTGGTCCTCATGAGACGTGTAAACAACTATGCGTGTGTGTGCATTATATTAAAGAGGGACAACTGCATTAGGCCTTGCACATGTTGCACCAGCACACGTAACTTCACTCCCCCTGAGATATTTGAAGTGCTGGCTCAGGCCTCTGTCTGTTTAGAGGTGAAGATAGTCAGCAGTGCATTCATTAACATCTGGCTGAAGAGGGGCTTTTTTTAAAGTGCATTACTTCAGTTTCTACAGTCTGGATCAGTCTAACTCTCTTATTTTCCTCTCTCTTTTCACCTTTCAACCTTTACCCCCCCCTGCCCTATTCCTCCCCTTGTCTGTCCACCAGTGTGCCAAATCATGTCTAAAGGGGTGGTGGCGGTCCTCGGCCCCTCTGCCAGTCCGGCCTCCAACTCCATCATCAGCAATATCTGTGGAGAGAAGGAGGTGAGTCCTCTATAGTGTTTGTTTTCTATGGGTTAGGCCTTCTACTCACTATTCCATCAGATACACAGTTTGCAACAATGACGCTCATTAGTGGCTGTGTTACTTTTGTAGGAGATTGAGGGGGATTGAAACCCAACCTGTTATTGAAAATGATCAAATACCTTCGACAGTGTCATAACTTTCATTCTAGTTCCTCTCAAATCAAAGCATCGCTGGCCATTTCATTTCCTCCTCTCCTCATTAGCTTTGGACTGTTGTGTGGCCTTTGTTTGGAGACTTTGAAACTTCGAATCATAGTAAATAACAAGAAACAAAGGAACCCATTTTCTAATTTTACACACGACTACTGTACATGGCTAAACTGTCAGCCGTATCCATATCTTTGAAACAAGAGTTATATAATACGATGACACTATTTTGACAAAATAAGTCAATTAAGCCGTAATTTCTACTGTAGACTCATCCAAACGTGAGAAGTGAAGAAAAACAAGATTTCTACAATTAAATCATAAATCTCTCAATTTAACTTCAGACTCCATGCAGACAAATCTCTGATGGAAGCTAATTGGCTCATCTGAACCTTGATATGTATTGTGGCTTTTGCTGATGGATGTGTGAAGCAAAGCATTTTTGAGTCGTGAATAAAGAAAAGAGTGATTAAAACTAATTTCAGCAAAGACAAGCTACTGTATATGAATGCACAGCGTTGCTCGGGAGGCCTGGTTGTGATGCATCCATTGTTACATTCATTGGAACTGATTAAGTTATATTAATTCAGATATAGACTAATAGGAGTCCAACTGCAGCTTGAAATCATAAATCTCAGCTTTCTTTTCACCTCATCCATCAGCCTTTTCTAGTGTGTTCTAGCATATTGCCTACCAATTGGATTTGCTCCATGGAGATCCAGCCTTTTAACTGCATGAATTTGATCAGCATGACTATTAAAAGACATCCCATTACCATCCCAGTCTCTATAATGTCCTCTGGTACAGTGTAGCCCGTCTTTCTAATGAGACATCACTCTGTTATACTGGTCCAAGGACCAGGACTCCCTGCTGTTCTGACTCTCTGGTGGTACTGGCTGCTTTCAAACAGACTATTATAATACTATTGTATAAACATTAAACAGCGCAGAATATTTTTTTTTTAAAAATGACATTTTTGACTTGTTAAATGGTGGTGACATTTGAATATAATGCTATAATACTGATGAAAGAAATTGGTGCTACCTAGAAATGTTCCCTCTTCACACTTTTCCATTTCCTATATAATGTTCTCCATGTGTCTGGGTAGAAAACTACTGATGGTAAAAATAAAAAAAAAAAGTACTGCAATTCTCAGTTACATTTAGTTTTGTTTGCTGCAGGAAACAGAAAACAAAACTATCATCAACTAACATCAAAATACCATTATACACAATAGTTTTGCTGTGTAACAAGCAAACTAGCCGAACTAAAAACAATACCTCTTTCCTCCTCTTTGGGGACATGGGAATAAAATCACAATATAAAAGACCCATGGCAGTAAAAACTGTCAATTCTATCAAAACTAGAACCATAGAGCAATGATGATAGACATGTGGAGTGTATGTGAAGTGTGTGTATTTTTGTTTTTAGTCAGTTTTACAGATACTAAGCAATTGTAGTAGAATGAATATTTAGTGCTTGTACACACTGCATACAGATTAGTTATATACGTACAATGAAAAAACAGATTGTATCGTATTGTATTGTATTCTACTCTAATATATAGTCTTCCAGACTTATCTAGCGATATGAATATATAATGGAATATATTCATCAGTTCATGAAAAAGAGAAATATTTTCCACCTAGATTTAACAAGTTTACATTTGGGCCCATTCCAAGCTCTCCTCACAGTCTGTTCCAGGTGTTTGTAGCTGAGTGGGTATGTGACCTGAGTCCACAGATATAAGAGTCCTATTTTATATTCTGTAAACGCTTTTCCATTCAGTGACTTGTATATTAGTAGCAGCACTTCCACTGTGTCTACTCTGTGTGTAGAAGCCAGTGTAAAGAGTTTAGACCTAGTGTCATGTGTCCTGTGCTCTTAGTGTTTAGTCCTGCAGCTCTTTAATTATAACTTCATTAAGTTAAAGTGTTTAATATTTCAAAATATTGCTAAAGATGATCACTAATATAGATGAAAAACTAAATCAGACTATTTGTTGGGACCGTCAGAGTAGCAAATTAAAATAAAAATGTAAAAAAAGAAAGAAAGAAATGCAATCCCCCAAAATATTGTGTTTACAGTTATTATTTATATTCTTTTGGCAGACATGAACCTTTTCTAAAAGTGAAAGTTAGTGTTGTGGGTGACATCGTACATTATTGCTCTATTATGTCTAGAAAATTGTTTTACCAAGAGATCTGGGAAATAATGGTAAAAAAAGCAGATTTAGTTAGGAGAAAACATGGCTATAATTCAATACTCTGTTTTATATATATATATATATATATATATATATATATATATATATATATATATATATATATATATATATATATATATATATTGTCAGGCAGTAAATAGAGGATTCAGTTTAATTGATTCTCATACAGTATGTGAGGGGAATGCTTTCAAGTGTGCAGTTTTCCTTTTAGTCCTACTGAGCATCAGCTACAGTATAGGCTCATGGTGCTGTATCATTCTTTACATTATGGTGTAAATATAAAAAGATGTAATGTAACTCATATCCCTCCAACCTGCATAACATTGTGTGTATTTTCTGCCCAATAATGGACAGACAGTGTGTGCCATTGGAGTGAAGGTCATGTTGCTCTTGTCATTAGTGTGAAGGACAGGCCTTGCTAATGGCAATGGCACTATCTGCTGGTATGGTGATATACAGGAGATCTCCAATAGTGAATGTTAACAAAGTCAATGAAACGCTCAGCTAAATTTTGAATGTCTCATGGGGGATTGATGAATTTTATCTTAATTTATCTCATCTTAAATGATAAATGATAATGCTTGTGATCTGTGTGAGAGGGGGGATACAGGCCTGAAAGTCAAATATGTATTTTCAAGTGCCACTCAACCTGCAGCCAGTCTAACAATAAATAAATAAATAAATAAAAGTTCATGCCAAGTTATTTTGTGTGAACTGAAATTGTATTTTCCCCACATATGTACAGTTCAGATTTTCAAATGTAAAGTCTACATTTTAAGATAAACAAATATTACTCTTAGCAACAGGAACCTGGGTAATACTACTTCTCCACAGAGAGAGATAAAATAAGTCAAATCCTTTCAATATATGCCCCCTAAGAGACCACCAAAATTGGAAATGTTATAACCAGAAAATATTTTCTATTTGAATGAAAAGGTTGAGCTGCAGCTGAGGTCATATGAAACCGATATCCTTGATGAAATGAACACTATTCTCTGTTTTGTGTCTTCTGTTGAGTCAGACTCATCTAGTTGCACAGTTAAGAAACCAACAATCCTTTGGGAAATAAATGTAAACTGTGATTCTGTGCTTGGCAGCCACACAGTCTGCAGTGCACCCCTGAGAAACTGCTCAGCTGGGAAAGAATAGATGGTTGGTAGATGTAAGCAGGTGTTCCCATCTTACTTTACATTTCTATTCAGGCATCTCATTTTGTACCCCCTAAAGACCTCTAATACATTGAAACAAATCCCCTTGGTTTCATTGAAGAAGATTAATGCACAAAAAATAAAAGGTGAACAAATAGGATTCTTTTTACTGAGGCTGTTTCGTAAAACCATGTTTAGGAAACAGTTCTCACTACTCAGGTCTTAATGGAAAGTAAAGAAATGGATGTCATTGTATTAATAATTAAACAGATGAAATCTTTTTAATTAAACATAATATACATACTTCATCAGTTGGCGATTTATCTTCTAAAATGTGTTTTGTGGATGAATTTATACCCCCTTTAACAAAGCACTTATATTCCAGGAATATGTCACCTTTATTTCCAGAGCGACGTCTGTGTAAATGAAATGAGGGGATCATTTGGTCCCACCCTTATCACAGCTTTGTAATGCCTCTGGAGGTAGTAACCACTGGGATAAAGGTGGAATCATTATTCCACACCGCTATGTATTTGAACAGCTCTCATTCTGCAACCAACCTGTGACTTTTGATTGGGGCACTGCTAGCAATTCTGGTGCACATGAAATGGCGGGGGGTATGTACGTGGGATGTGCAGTCCACAACCAACATAATTTTCCCTGGGATGAAGCAAAAGTAAAAGTTAGCATGCCTTCAATGTACGAGTCCTGGTTCCTATGCTACTGTTACACAATGGATCTTTCATGACATTTTCACAACTTCTAATCTGTATCCACTGGACCCCTCCACTGCTCTGTGGGCTCCCCAGAAATGGTGAGTTCCATTAATTTGTCACCCCCCCCCCACTCACACACACACACACACACACCCTTTGATGATGTATTGTGACCAGTAAGATGTCAAGCTGGGGAGACACCAAGATCTGCGCACTGTTGTCACTTCAGATGGACTTTAGTTTAGTTTAGTTTAGTTTAGTTTTTTATGCACTGTAAAAGATAACAAATACAGAAGCAAGTAAAAATTAAAAAAAAAAAAAACAGTGTAAGAGAAGCCAAAAGCTTCATATGCTTATATAGAGTACTCCCTTCATCAACTTAATTAACACTCAAAATGAATCAAATAAACAAAAAGTAACTTAAATAAAGTCAATGAAATAATACAATAAAAAAAGAAATTACCATTACTAGAAGAACACATGGACATGAATTAAAGATATACTTAAAAGAGAAATAATATAAACAAGGAAACAAAAAACTTAGGAAAATGAAGGTTTATTTAGAAAAGCAGCTGAAGTATGACCTTTGAAAGTAATAAAAGAGGAACATGATTTCAATGATTTATTCCAGTTATTCCAAACATCGGGGCCCCTGTACATCAATTGCCATTGGTTGGATTTTGCATTAATTGGCCTTAAGTGATGGCTTTGACGTGTGCAGTGGTTGTGGAAGTCTGAGTTTAATAAGAAGGTGTTATGGTCAATTTCAGGAACATTTATTTATTATCTTATATATCAGTGAAAGGTGGGTCAACTCTGGAGGTGTTAGCAACACTACTATGCTTGGGGTATTTTCAATACACTAGTTATGTGTCACACTATCCACTGCCTTTTGGTTTTGGAACACAGGTCCAGTATGTAAAAGTCCAGCCCGTCTCACCTCTGTTAGTCCTTTGGCTTGGCTGTGGAAATCAGTGGTTTCACCATCTTAGCTTTTTTCAGGATCTCTGTGTAAAAGTAGCTTATGAAAGTAGGTTCTTAATGACTTACCTAGTTAAATAAAATCAGTTGAAAGGAAGGAAGGAAGGAAGGAAGGAAGGAAGGAAGGAAGGAAGGAAGGAAGGAAGGAAGGAAAGGAAGGAAAGGAAGGAAGGAAGGAAAGGAAGGAAGGAAGGAAGGAAGGAAAGGAAGGAAGGAAGGAAAGGAAGGAAGGAAGGAAGGAAAGGAAGGAAGGAAGGAAAGGAAGGAAGGAAGAAAGGAAAGGAAGTAAGGAAGGAAGGATCATGCCCTTAATCTCCTGACAGTCAGAAAAGTAAAGGTTTTTGGCTTTTTTGTTTTTTCCATTAAATGTTTGGGTTCATTGCAAAAAGCCTTTTTTCCCCCTTAGAATGTCCTTTGTACAGAAAAAAAAATGTATATCTAAGTCTCAGAAGCCTAACTCTAACATTGACAACATACACACAACTGCAACAAAACAGAATAACTGTGTGTGTGTGTGTGTGTGTGTGTGTGTGTGTGTGTGTGTGTGTGTGAGTGTGAGTGAGTGTTTACCATGATACAAACTGTGGCCACCCAATCCCTCACAGTGAGTGCGAGGCCACAGCTGCTAGCGCTACGGTTGCTGGTTGCCTGGGACATTGGCAGCAATATTGCGTCTGACATACCCCACTATGTGATCAGCACATCATCTCCAAGGCCCTATCAATCACTCACCAGGTTCCAGTGCTGTGACAGAGGCTACCTTCACTGGGGTGACGGAGAAATGGGATGAAGCCCATCTGGATTTCACACTAATCGTGACTAATAGAGAAACAGCTACTGCAGAGAAAGAGTTGACTGTGTGCTGCATGCAGGTTGTTTGTTTCCTTCCTATGCAGTGTGGCAAGCAAACCTCGGGGTCAGGATTTTGTAGAAGGGCAGATTAATATCAACTAATGAGAAACATTAACTGAAGCTTTGGATGAGGGGCTCCTGCTGCTTTACAGGTTCTTATCTGCTGGCTGATGCACACAGCCACAATAGCTGGAGTATGCAGTGCATAGAAGTGTTGTTTTTTTTTTTTCTTTTTTTGTTGCCTGGGAATCTCAAGGATATGATGTCTGATTATTATGGCAGATATAATGCAAGAGATTCAAGGTTTTTTCCATCTCCGGTCGTATTTGTTCAAGGTTTCATTAAATACCAGTGGATTCTCTGTTATATTTTCCTACAAAGTCATGGACTAAAGTAGTGTTTCCATTAGACATTGAAAGATGTCAGACTAATTTAAGTAAAAGTCAGTGTCAGTGATTAAAGCTTTTTCTTTGCCAAATATTTACTCTCTTTCTTTTTTTTTTTCCCCGACTGCCCTTGACCACTATCAGTTTGGTTCTAACTCTAAACCTCTTTTTCCTGTGACCATAACAGATAAATATTTGCAGTTTCTCTGTGTCTGCTAAAGAAGGTAAACATATTCCTCTATGATTCGAGCATGGAGTGGTGATGAATATTAATGTTAACTCTGATGTTCAGGGGTTGCTTTGGGCTTGCAAAGCCATCTGGTTGCTGGAGTACAGAGAGATTACACTACTGCATTTCAGAAGGTGGTGCTCAGGCTGGATTTAGAGGTGAGCCCGAGGTCTGGTGGGCAAACAAAGAGCAGACTGGATTGAGGTTGGGGGTCACTGATGTAGCTCAAGCCCTGGAGAAAGGCAATAATGAAAGATTTGTGCTTTCATACACTCAGATCTAACCATACAGAAACTCACAAACACTTAAACTTAGACTTTTATATGTACACCTACCCAGAAAGTGCTGCAAATCAGGAGTGTCGAACTTATTTTAATTCAGGGGCCACATTAAACTAAATTTGATCTAAAGTGGGCGGTACCACTAAAATAATAACATAATATATAAATAATGTCAACTCCAAATTTTCCTCTATGTTTTAGAGCAAGAAAAAAAAAGGTAAATTATGTGATGAAAATGTTCACATTTACCAACTATCCTTTAAAACAATGTGAATAACATGAATAAACTAACACTTTTTTAGAAAATTAAATGCAATTTTAACAGGATTATGTCTCAGTTTATCATTTACACATGTCAATTACAAGAAATTATTCATAAGTGGGTCTACAAATGCACAAAACATTTAATAGCAGGCAGAACATTGTTAAACTTCAACTTCAGACATTTCAAAATGGTCACATTTGTTCAGGTTATTTGGGAAATAATACTTTGTATACTTTGAAATAATAAATTTTAAAATTCACTGAATTTAAATGCAAAATGTGGAATTGTGAGTTTTTAAAAGGTTTTTATGGTAGTATTTTACTGATCCAACCCATTTTAATATGTATGTGGAACCTGAAATAAAATTATCAATACATTCACTATCATTTTTGTATTCACAAATTTATCCCAGGGGCCGGACTGGACCCTTTCAGGGCCCAGATGTGGCTCCGGGGCTGCATGTTTGACACCCCTGCTTTAAATGATAAAATATTCCTTTTTTAAATGTTTTGTTTGTTCATTGTCTTTTTCCCTCTTCAGGCCTTAGCTGTATCATGAACAGTAGTGTTGAGATAATGGTGCAAAAACTCATTCAGCTCCACCAAAAGTCCAAGGCAGGCCATTGTTTCTCATGAGATTATTTTATTAGCAGCCAAATGAGCTGCTCAGTGTTACTCTACGTGGCCAGACAGAGACAATTGTTGAACAGGACCAACAGACAAAGCTGAGGCACAGTTGATTACTCATGAATGGATCCTGAACAAATTTGAAAACCTCTCTCTATGCTTGTAGAGAAACAGATTCTGTAAGTTTAGTGCTTCATTTGTGTAATTATTGCAGCACATTTAGAAGAAATTAACTCGGTGGTTCTTTGACCTGATTGATCTGTATGTGCCAATTCATATTTTGGAACACTCATCCTGCTGTGTGTTCATGCAGTGTGTGTGGGGAACTGTCCAAACTGATTTAAATGGGCAGGTTGTTCAGCAGCTCAGCACTACACATGGTGTGGAATTGCTTTTTGTGACTCGATAAGCCAACTAGCCAACCCAGCAAATCCTCTCTGACCAAAGACTATTTCTACGGTAGCTATGCTCACTTTAGACTGTGTCCTTGCCAAACGCTGAACCACAGTTGGGCGAAGCTGAGCCAGTTCTCATGCACCTGTTCTCATGCATCCAATTTCTACTGATCCACGTGGGGTACCTGTATCATCCGAATATTGCACCTGCTGTTTAATTCACAGTCAAAACAGAGAAATCAAAAGGATATTTCATAATGAGAATGATTTGTTGAATGGTTTGTTTAGGTACAATAGACTCCTTTGAACCAATAGTATCAAAGTAAAGTTCACAAGGAATATATTATAATACATTCAAGTGATGAAAAATGAGAGAGAAAGATTTGAGATTACATTTTCATTCACTTGCTCATCATTGCACTATGTCTTCTTTTTTTAATCACAGTAATAGTTATGTTTAAAGTTTTATCGGCTTTAGAGCTTTTGCGTCACTTTATTATGCTGGAGGTGCAGTTTAAAATAATTACAGATAAAATAACCATTAATCAGACGTATTACTTGCTAAACTTTTTCTTTGAATCTCACAGCTTTATAGCTGCTATTCAATGTCTTAACCTGTTATGTAAAGTGGGGGGTGTTTTAGAGCTGTAAATAATAAAACATATGACTCATTAATTTAGGTTAATTCTATTGTCAGTGCCTTTGACCACAACACTGATGAAGATCTGGAGATGGTCCCTGAGCACTTTCAGTGGCAGCTCACTGCTCCTAATGTGCAACATGCTAATGCTCACACTAGGGGCTGTTTATATTATGCACAAAATTAGAAAATTCCTGGGTTGATTCCAACACAAAACCTTTCTGTGTGGAGTTTGCATGTTCTCTCCCTGACTGTGTGGGTTTTCTCTGGATACTCCAGTTTCCTCCCACCATCCAAACACATGCACTGATGAGTTAATTAATTAGTAGAAATTGCCATAGGTGTGAATGTGAGAGTGGTTATTTGTCTATATATGTTCTATTCAGCCCTGGGATGAACTGGTGACTCATACAGGGTGTACCCCGCCTTTACCCATTGTAGCTGGAATAGGCCCCCAGTGACCCTGTGACCCTAAAAGCAGCGTCAGACAATGAGACGAGACAAAATTTGAAAGCAAATTTCCCTTAAGATAATAAAGCAAGTTAAGCATTAACCCTTTGATGCATACAGGTCACTACAGTGGACAGCTTTTCTATAGTTGTTCTCTTGTATATTCACAGGTTTTGTTGTTTTAGTTCCATATAAACCAGCTCATACCATTACTGTAATTGGTCTGTTTTTAATACCTGATCTGCACTAACATGTTTATGTTTTTCATGCCTAAAGAGGAATAAAAACAGTTCAGAAAAAAATCTTGAGTAAGGTTTTCATAACACATGCATCAAAGGGTTAACCTTTAAATGTTGATGAATGACACTTATGGTTGTGATAATGCACAGTTTCTTACATTACATTATATAAAATATAATACATATGTAATGCATAATATCCATTATATTCCAGAAATGTTGAATATGATCAGAACATGTGACATTGTTTTTCTTTCATTCATAATGTGAGTATTCTGTTGAAATGTCAGTTTTTTTTCTCTTTTACTCCATCCTGCAAAGATGAATGTAGGTCAAAGGTCAAGGTCACCAAAAATAGTTTTTTGCAATGATCAGACATAGTAAGATTCACGAATTTCCTTTTCATTCCAGTATACTCAGTTTTGAATATAGCTTACTTTTGGTCTCACTGAAATCAGAAGCTTAAAGGACACATTTGAAGACTTTAGGTCAAAGGTCAAGGTCACAATAATGGTCAAAATGTAATTTTGGACAACATTTTTGAAATTGTCAGCTTCGAGACTTCCAATGAGGACCAAAACACTAGTCTTTCAATTCTGTATCTTCTGTGTATAGATGGACTGGCTTTTTCTGGGTCCCTCGTTCCTCTTGTTGTTTTCTGTGAATACGGTACAGTATGCAGCCAGTGGAGGTGACAGACCACTTTCAAAGACAGCATGTGTCAGGGTCAGGGTCAGGGTGACCCATCAGATTCCAAAAGGAGTGTGGAAAAGTGGTTTTCAGCGGAATGACGCCTTTAATATTCCACAACTGAATGTTTGAAGCAAAACCAGACCAGAGTCCATTTGTAAAGCTCCAGGCTCATGTGGGCTCTCAGAGAGTTCTCTGTGTAAACTGATGGGAAGCTAATGAGGTAGCTGTAGATGTTAGCATACCGCTAATTTGGGATGTCTTCTTCAGCTGAGGAAGAGATAGTTTTGGAAAACACCCGAGAGGTCCGTTATATTTCATCTGTACAATGTCTGCATAGAAATCTAAATTTCACACTGAAACTGAAGTGAGATGTGCACTCCAATGGTGTGAAGATGTTTACATTTAGAGCTAAAACATTTGTGAGGGAATGGGTTTCTTGTACTTGCCACCACTTGATTTTAGTTTTATTGTTATAAATGAAATAAACTAAACTAAAGTAAACAAGTAACATTTTACTAAACATCTGTTGAATTGTCTTTTTGAGCCTCCCCACACTAGTCATGATATAGAGCCATTCTTTCGGTATTGATCATGTGTAACTCTGTTATGAAATTTCTATGACAAAAATTGATGTTGCCACCTGTAATCATGTTCTACCTCATCCTTCAGTCAGATTCTGTCATATCTCATTCATTTTCTGACATGCCGAACTGAAGGCGTCACTCTATTTAGAAACACTGTCTGAACCCTCTCCTGTCGTAATCCATACCAACACGACCCCCCCCCCCCTCCCCCCAGTCCATTGTATCACCTCACTGTATCCCTCCCACTATTGGTAATTCAACAAACCCACCAGACTGCAAACTCTGCTCAGTGAAAGGTACATTATTATGTGCACAACTGAAGTCATCTGTGCGACATAGATTTTTTTCTGGGTCTAAAACATTATCTGTTCAAATCAATGTGTGGTTTGATGAATGACCTTCATTATCCTACACATCATTGTCTCTTGCTTTAATTACTAGTTCCCTCTTTCTCACTCATTTGTCCCATTCTTATTTTCCTCCACCCTTTCCTTTCAGTCTATTGTGTTTTTCCACATCGTTTCCACACCTGTGTTTTTCACCTTCCCTCATGTCTTCTGCTACTTCAGTCCTTAGACAAGCGTTGACTCCCTCACACTTTAAGCCTCATTCTCACCCCTTCATTCCTTCTCCTGTCTCTCCTTGTTGCTTATTTTCTTCTTTTTCATCAACCACCTGTCCCGTTCCTGCCATTTCCTCTTTGCTTGAGATTCCTTCAAACACAAAGTATAGATGACTGCTGGGTCAAGATCGACTTTTTTGTACGAAAGGAAAGGGGAGGGGATGATGTTCAGATTGTAGCTGCCTTTCTTTAATCACCCTCCATCAGTCACACACTGAATCTCTGTGTTTGACTGTGTAGTGGTATTAGTTCTGCTGTGTCGGTCTTGTTCTGCTCTGGGGATCAGTTTATAGTTCAACTCTCCACTGTAATTGGCCTTTAAAAACACTATATGTAAAAGCACACATTCCTCAGTCAAAAGTAACCTTGTTTTGTTATATTACTGATTATACCCAGTGGTTAAATCTGACTGACAGAGCCAATTTGCATTTTCCTGAATGTACTGTGACTGATTGTAGGAATATGACTGTGATGTATGTTGTATGAATTAGAATATTTAAGCAGCGGTTTATTCATGTTGGAGGAGCTGTAAAGTGCTTGTTGAATTCCAATTGCACTTGTGCATCTCAAAGCCACTCTCAGCTTAGTATTCTTTCTGATTCCACACTCAGGAAAGACAAAAATCCATCAAAATATGATGCAAATTAGTTTTTCATTGCTATACGCAGAACAATGTCACATGTTTGTGCATAACTATATTCAGCTCACGTCTTAACACTCAAGCTTTCATCTGTTTGTTTGACTTTGTTGAACACTCCACTCAGCATTCGTTATCCTCATTTGGATTTGTTAAGAGCTCAAGAAATAAAGTATCTAGTCTTTCCTCCAGTGTTTTAAAAGGTACATCAAGAACTGGAATATGACACGTACAAAGATTTCCCGTGTTAAGATTCTATTGCTATTTTTGCCGTGTGTGTTTGTGTTCACTTGGCTGTGCCTGCAAACGTTTGTGTGAAAAGTCTTAGGAATGACATTTTAGATGGTTTTTAGGTTCAGCAGCAGGTGCTAAAATAAAGTCTGAGAGAAAACTGCATCATCTCTCATGTTTATATTCATTTTTGGAGTGAAGAGCTCAAACTAGACTTTAATATATGATAATTAGTTTGCCTGTCCTGAGTGAAAATTACTCTACAAAAACAATGCATGTTATTCTATACTGTCCATACAATACAATACAATAAAATATTATTTATTGTCCCACTTAGGGAAATTTGTCTTGGACTCAGCAACTGTGTCACAAATGCCTTGACAACCACAATGACAGCACAAATCACACAATAAAAACAAGTAAAAAAAACATACTGCATAGTATGGTATTGTTATTGTACTTTTTTCCTCTTTGTGTAGTTGTAGAAAGTGCAGTACAGTGAGTATATTACAACAGCACACAACATAAATTCAGCAGATTTGTAAGTAAGTAATTTATTTGTATAGCATATTTAAAAGTGTTTCACAGTAAAATAGTAAGAGAATAAAATAAAATACATTAAAAAGAATTCAAATAATTAAATACAAATATACAGATACCATTACTGCGAGATGTCAACAAGACAGGGAAACAACAGCATAGCAATACAACAATACAATGTGAATTATTTACGTAAAAATACTATATTTTATTGAAGTGCCTATTTTCACAGTATTGTGGGATACCTTTCTCATTTGTCTATTAGCACAGAGCTAATCAGCAACCTGATTGTATCATGTGTAGACTGGTAACCTGTAACCTGTCCCACAGTACTCTGGTAATAATCAATGCAAATGACATGTGCCTATGCAAGGAAAAGGCTTGGGTACCAGTTACCAGAAGCTGGTTTCTGTGCCTATTCACATTTTCAGTTTCAGCATCCAGGCAAACAACATGAAATGTGGTGACTGTTTTTCCTCATATGATGGATTTACCCAGGTTTGTTTCATTTAAATCAGTAATTTATTCAAGCATTCAAAATTCGATTAGCTCTTTGGCAATACACAAACCAATATTTTGTGGTGCAGTGCTGTGGCAGGAACCATTGCCATATTTTATTTTGTTCACAGAAATGTGTTGCATGTTTTCCTGTACAAATCTGTAAGTATATTTGGTTAAAGGAATGAGGATGTTTCTCTAGGTGTCAGTCAGAGTACAAATCCTTTGCCCAGACTGCTTGCAAACAAAACCCAGGTGCTGTTCTGTCGCTGCCTGATCATAATTAGACAACCACAGCTGTCGTCTGTGCCTCTACTGACCCTTTTCACACAACACTATTGATCTGTGTTGTCAAGGCTGCACCGGCACAACTGTCATGTGCATATCCAAATGCACTATCTTGTCATCAGGAAGCGGTCTCTTGATTTGATCACTGAGATGAAAGTGAGAAAAAAAAACTGAGTGACTCCCAGGTGAGCAGCGAGCAAAATGGATTTCAATTTAGCTAATTGTTGTCGTCAAGGGTATGAAAAGGGACTCTGCTCCATATTGCAGTCTTGCCTTTGTTTCATCTTAGTCATTTGTGTCAAGTAATAGTTCTTTGTTGCTTCTTGAATTCGTGTTCCAACTGATATTGCTCAGCTTTTTTTGCCAGATGCAGACTGAATTAATGCACTGCCTGATTTATTTTGTGCACTGAAACTCATCAAGAACAATCACGTTTTTTTTGTTTCTCCATCAAAGTGTTTGTTTTCCACACAAAGGGCAGGTTTTTGAGAATTTGTTGCCCAACTGTTTGGCCATTTTGTTATGTAAAGTTGATCTATCCTTTGTTTGTAGGGTGTAAATCAAACATTTGGCTGTATTCCCAGAACTGGATTAAGCCCACTGTTAGATTAAGAAAACACTTTTCTAATCAAAGCTCCCTATAGACAATTTGAGATGCAACAATAAATGCTTGTTTTTAATGCTTGATAAAGACAAATAGACATGCCATGGGAATTTGAGACCAATTTTACTGGTAAATGTTATGTCACTTTGTCACATCGGAGGCTTGAGATTTCATCTTAAACGAACTCTCAATATTTTTTAAATCCTTTCTGTTTACTCATCATATCAATGTAACTCTTGCCAGAAAATAGAGTTTAAGAAGTATTTCATTCTTTTTTTTTTCTCTACAAAGACATTTGTTCTGAAATAGGGCAGTGGAGTGAAGAACAAGCCTCTCTGGAGAAAAGGAACTTTTTTCTCTCTGAACTGCCTGATCAATGAGATAGAGATCTCGTGGTCAATGTTCCACTCTCCTAAAAGGCACCGTGGGATCTGCAGCCCACTTCATCTTTATCACTGGTCTGCCTCTGCTCTGACCGCAGGGACCTGATGCAGTCTCATTACTACCACAAATAGAGATCTGGCTGCATGGGCGCTGAGAAGAGGATGAGCCCAGAGGTGGGGATGGAGACTGTTGGAAAGACAGCGCTGACATTCCTGCCTTATCCTGTGTCTCATCTTCTCTTTCATTCCCCAGAGATTTTTTTTTCTGAATACCAACAGCTGCCCTCTCAAATCCTCTGTAAACCTTTTGATTCAAAAGGGGATCAGGTACACATAATAGACTACCACCTGCCCTCTTCCATCTCCTGCCATGCTGTAACACCACCCTTGCCAACTCCACTCTGCCATTCCAGCCTTGGCATCACATTTGCTGACTGATGGATAATGTCTCTAACAGCATCTGTTCCCTAATGCACAGTCGCCAACATAATTCTCTGGCTTGCAGAAGTACTTAGTTGACACCAGGCTTCATACGCTCTACTACTGGTTGGACTGATGATCTCCAAACCCATTAGCCATGTTCACATTTTAAAGGTAAATGAGTCTTTCTCAATCTGGTTTCAGCTAACCTTGTCTTTAGCTCTCTGAGACTGAATGGCTAGTGTTCTCCTGGCTACAGCTATAAGTATCTGAAGCACAGGTCAGTGCTCTGCCAAATGTGTGTTGTGTGCAAACTGAGAGCGAGGTCAATGTGCAGCAATGTAAATGAGTCACTTAAAACCTCGTTAATGAATGGGACTAATAACAACTCTCCTATAGCTGTAGCCGACATGTTCCAAGACTCATAAAAGCGTAGCGATACTTTATTAAACCGTTTTGTTCTGCTGCCCCTCTGAGTCCAAGCCAACAGATGTAGTTGCTCATTATGACTCTGCTCTCCATATGGCACTACTGCAAATCCACCTCCACTTCACCTCCCCTCACTCGGACCCCCTCCCTGCAGGCCCTGTTAGGTTCACATCAGACAGGTAGCAGAATGACTCGGGCACTTGTCAGCTCAACAGCCCAGGCAACCCAGAGCTTGTTGGCCCGGATGGAAGGGAAATTAGCTTTCACCTTCACTCCAGCTTAGAGCAATGGTCTCCTCACTAATGTCTGGTCAGATCTGAAAGTACATTTCTTGAATGTAACCTTGAATTTTTCCATTGAAGAGAGGTTATCAGAGGTTATTGGTAAGCTTCATAGGAGCCAATGAAAAAGCCCGGCTGGTTTCCAACAGCAGATCACAGACATGGCTCTTTGGAAATGTGCTAGTTTACTTTGTTTCATGTTATAATAGGTAATCTCAGGGAACTATAGTTCAATTTCAATGTAATTAAGGAAAGGATATTGTAAGCACATTGTTATTGGGTCGAGGTATTTTTGCTGCCATAGAAAGGTGTCTCCTTTTCCCCACTGCTCACTGCATGAGCAAGAGTATGTAGGCATGTGGGTGGGTGTGTTACTTGTGCAGAGCCTGTGTCCTGTGAGAGCTTCCTCATTAAACGCCTGTCAAACCTCTGTCTGCAGACCTGCCAGCTTTACTGTCACACTGCAGAAAACACACACACATAGACACATATACACACAATAGACCAGAACACAAATCCAAGACAGACTGAGCAGACTTACCGTACTTTCTGTGCCATGTGCACACTGAGAAAAGTTGTACCTTTTGTAGTTGGGTTGAATCTAAGGGTAAAGCTCTGCAGTTTGCCATTTGAGGAATTTAATACCTCTGAGTCAATGAGGAGTCCTTATTAACTCTTTGATACATTTGCATGTGCCAAATTCACTCAAAAAAGTGCAAACTGTGTTTTTATTTCATCATAAAACCAGTCTATTTATTCATACAATCTGTAAGCAAGACTACCACATGACAGTTATTGTTATTTGGTGCATATTTGGAGTATTCTAATATCCTACCTTTTACATTTGGTAATGAATCCATCTTAAATAAGTGGTACCAGGCACCACAAACCCCGCCCCTTGCACAGATGTATCTTAGGCTATAGTAACCCAGGTATTTTTGAAAATGCAGATATTTGCCTTCGTTTGTGCTTTTTGTTTCTACACAAACCGTTTTTTTCCTCTGAAAACGCATCTTTAGAAAAACTCCACCAAAAGTGAAGCTTTTTAAAAACTCTGTTTTTGCTTTGGTGTATAAAGACTGCAAAACTGACTTTTAGGATAATTTCGTACCACAGAGAGCAGCATCTTACATTGGACAAGCATGGATACACTCCAAATAGCACCATTTCTTTTATTAAGAATTATATTCGCAAGTTTGCTTTTCAAAATAAAGCTGATCCAAGTCATAGACCAGCAGAGACACATCAGGGTTCAGAGGTTAGCAAATACGCATCTTCTTATGACTGATCAAAGAGCGTGTCCGTACTGACACATTTCACACAAACCACTTCACCATCATCTGTGGAATGGAAGAGGAAGTAGGAGTATCGGTGATTCTCGATGAGGCTTCTGATTGTCTTGTGTGGATATGTCATTGGTCTAACAGCATTGGTTTAACAGCTCTTCACAGCGTATTTATGCAGATCAGTATAAACGTAAGTTTAAAAAAAAATGCTGCTGTGTGCACCAAGTTTTTTTTTTTTAAAACGCACTGAAAAAATATGCGTTTCAAAAATACCTGGGTTTATGTAAACAGGCCCTTAATTTGGCATCAATCCAGTTGATATGTCTAGGTGTGTGGTGATATCAGCATATCAATTGGCGCTATATATGCGCCACACTTACAGTAAATTGAACCAAACTGATGTTTTTAATAGATATTTGAATTGTTGCCTGTTAGAAGTAAATGTAAAAAGAATTACGAATTGATAAAAAATTTCAACTTTGACCTACATTTTCCAAAATGCAATGACATCTGTTCTGGATCACTGGCAATCCTTAAACCTAATTTGTTATGAATTCAAACAATAATTTTGCTGCTAGAGGGTTAAAAAACAAAGAAACAAACCCAACCAATACCCCCCTTGTCTCCCCTTTGTTGGGCGGGATACTATCTTTTATAAACCGCTGTTCTAACGGTGAATAACCTGCATCTTTGAAATGAGATCCCCAAGATGTTACCTTGAAATATATTTATAACTCACTGAGGCCAGACAATAACAAAACTAAATGCTGATGTTATTGACGCCTCTCGATACTATGTGTCTTGAGAAATGATCCAATAAAGAGAGAACATGACACACATTGACTTTGATGGTTGAATCTAATTTCACATCACTCAATTCAATTACACCATTTAATGAGTGCTGATTGCAGTGCCATTGCCATTCCTCACTCTTAGTTTACATCTACTATACTCTACATGTTTATCTCTTCTCTTTCACTCTCTTGTTCACCAACTCCACATCTCAGCCTTTCTGTCACTCACTTCATTGCTTTCTTCTTCTGTCAGTTTCGGCGGTGAAGTTCTCTCTGGCACTCTGCTTTTCGTCTGTCTTTTGCATGTCTATTTTCTCCTCTTCTTCACGCACCCTTCATTCCTCTGATGCATGTCTTTTCTTTCTTTCTCCACAGCACCAACTGTTGTGTTCTATTTACAGTTAAGTTATTCAAAATTATTAAAAATCAAATGTTACCTCAGGTTTTATTATTTCGCACAGATCCCCTCCATGCAAGTTTCAGATGCAATTACTTTCATTCCTATACTATTGGTAAATATTTAAAAAAAACCTCTACAGTAGCTTCTTGTTAGAGCTTGTTTACTAGTATCCACAATTAGTTTATATACCCCTACATGGGCTGCATTCAGAATACAGAATACAGTTTTAGTTCATCTACTTTCTTGACTGTTGTTGCAATAAACTGAGCAAATAAGGCAGTGTTTTTCAACCTTTGGGCTGGGACCCCACAATGGGTCGTCTGGAATTCCCATGGGGAATTTGTATTGATTGATGAAAATTAAAAACTTACTAATGAAAAATATATGGTGAGTTGAGAGGTACTATCATGGTACATAAAATACATGACAAACTCTGAATCACTGTGGTACTGTTTTGGGGTTTTTTGTCAAATGTTCATTGTGGTGAATTTTAAGATGCTGCAGCTCTTTGATGACTCATATTTTGAGTTATTGTTTGTTGAATATTATTATATTAAGTGTTAATTATTAATTATAATAAAGCTAGGTGTAGCTATATCTGTCTTTTTTGCCTTTGTCCATAATAATATATTACCTGACTCTCGTCATCTGGCTGTGTTTCGCTAAGCTCACGCAACCATCTGAGTATCGTGCAGTTTTCTGAAAAACGAAGGAGCCAAGCGAAGAGATTTCAGACATATGCCAGAGGATTTTTCTGGAACATCTGACATGTTAAGAACAAGTTCTTCATGCCACTGGTCTACCCATTTTCCATAGGAAAGTTCAAGGAATATCCACTGGCTGTTGGCGATGTTGCCTTTTATCCTCAGATTTTCCCTGCACGTATGACAATGGTCATTTACAGATGATGCACCATTCCGTTTAGGTGCAGCCATACTGTGGCCTTTGTTTTGATGGTCTTCTTGCAGTATGGCTCTTCTTCCTGCTGTCGCTCTGGGTTGAGTTCAATGTGAGTAGCTGAAGTGATGCATCAGTCAAGATGACGGACAGATTCTTCATCTAATCACATGCAAGAATTTTAGATAAGGCCCCTCCTTTGAAAACGGATTTGTTATTGAAGGGTCGCTGATGTTAAAATGGTGCCACAAGTCTAAAAAGGTTGGGAACTGCTGAATTAAGGAATCTGAGAAGAATATATGCAGTGTATACTTAGACAGTCTATAGCTTTGGTGTAATGGGTGTAAGTTTTTTTTTTTTTTTTTACAAGAAATGTGTAGAACATATGGGTATGGTACTGAAACTTACACAAAAAAAGAGCTTCTACATGTGAAGTCAGGATTTAGTGTGACCTCCGTTTGGATTCAGTCCATTCTCAACTCTCTACATTGACTACTGGATGTCTGCTTAAATATTCTTATATTATATTGCATACCTTCAGAATATTCCAGAGACATCCATGGTGTCTGGTCCTTTTCTCTGTCCAGATGAAGCCATAGCTTCTATAATATTCCTATTTTTTTCTTCATAGTGTTGACTTTTTTGTAGTTATTTTACTACCAAGAGTGTGAAGAACATATTACTGATCATGCATTTTAATTACATATATGCATTTTTACATTTGAAAGTATTCAACTGATGTAGTGTATATGATTTGCAGCTATTGAACTCCTGCAGCTGATGTCACAGGCTGGGCAAGAAAAAAGTTGACATAGCCATCTTGGCAGTAATGGCATTCATAGTCACAAACATACAAATTCGCAACTTAAGTTCAGCACAAATAATTGTGGGAGTCAGGGACACAGCTGACAAACGATCAGTATATCAGTTATATTACTTTACTCATTGCTGGTTAAATGGTTGGTGGGTGTTGTGTTGTTTTGTGACATAGTTGGTCTCACGGCCGACATGGGAAGCTTCAACAAAATAGTGTGAGGTGGGTTTTTTTTTCTTTTCCTATATGGAAAAAAACTCAAGGAGCCCTTGTATCTGAGGTTACAAAGCGGTGTCGGCAGCACTGCTGTCAGATGTAGCTAGCACAGCTAATAAACACACATGCTAACAAGACACTTCCTATTAAACTGGGATAATTTAACACTTACCCTTCCAGTGTTGATGCTGCAGTTTTGAGATTTAATTTTCCACAACTGAATGTTTGAAACACTTTGTAAACCTCCAGGCTCCTGTGTAAACTGACGGGAAGCTGATGAGGTAACTGTAGATATTAGCAAATCGGAGACATCTTCGTCAGCTGAGGATCAGATAATTTCAAAAAGCACCCCAGGAACATTATACAGGTCTGTTATATTTAATCCAATTTTGTCCAATGTCCAATTTCTGCAGATAAATCTGAATTTCACATGAACTGAAGTGAGACGTGCACTCCCGATGGTGCAAAGATGTTTACCTCCATTATAATGTTAACAGTGGAGCCGCAGTCGCCATGTTGACTGCCAACATGGCGTCCTGACAACTAAGTCATGTGATGTCTAGAGCTCAATAGGAGCTAATATCCATATTTTTAATTTTTTTTTAGAAACAAGCATTAAAACTAGTACAATTTTAAAAACAGGCTGGTATAATAATGTTCGCCCATTTTGTATCTGCTGAAACTCAATTGGTTTCTACTTTGACTTTCACATGTAACTGATAGACTGTACTAATTATCCTTGGACAGCAAATGAAAACATACTAATTAGTCTGATTCAACAACTTGGGCTCTGCACCAAATGGGACAAAAATGTGACACTTCAGTTGCTAAATTATGTACTATGTTAGATAAAATATCTTTGGTTGTCACACAAATTGGTTCTGTGCTGATATTGGTGTGCAGATGAGTGTTTTACTGAAAATACTTCTCTGCTATTACTGGAAACCAAATTGAATAAAGTAGTGAAATCGTGCCAACATTACGTTCCAGGACCTAACAGTGTTCGTTAAGCCAAGAAGGGATTTGAGTGACTAACAAAACCTTTCACATCATCCATTACTATTTAACTCATTGTTTGCATGAAAATATTGATTAGTGTAGCTTCAGTTCTTACAAACACAAAGACTGAAATTATCTGTGACAGTAAATAAAGACATAATTTGTCATAAGGTATGTGCTTGTCTTGTAGTAAATAGACTCACTTTAGACCAGTACCCAGGGTTACTGGCATGACAATGTTGTGGGTTTTCTTAAACTTAAAGCGATGCAGCTGTTTGGTTTGTAGAGTCTTTGAAGCTGTGCCCTGGAAAGACCCATGCAGGAAACATTTCTCTGTTTTTATTTATGGGATTAATCGACCAGTAGAGTGACTGATACTAGCTGTTGGTTGCAGATAAGAAGTCTTGCAAGCGACTTTGATGTGGCTGACAACTTGCTGTTAGTAATGTGGTGATTGATTTTCTTTGCTTGGTGTACTCCTGTTTTAACTCTGACTTGACTCAAAACACTTTGTCACTCTACCACTTTAGAAGGATAGTGACTGCTACTCTTAAACAACAAATTAATCACAGTGCTCTAACCAGGGGATCGTGTAATTATGCAGCAAGTCCAGATAAAATCCTTTCTTTCTAGGGCAGTTTGCTGTAAGGTACTGTGTATCCATCCACTGTGCCTCTGGCGCATGCTCAATGCATGAATAAAATAGATTTCAGTTATTATATTTCTGTGAAAGTGAATATTCAACTTAAATAGTGGAGATTTCTTGTTAGATATTTTTAGAGTGAGTCAAGGTTTCCTGCTGTGGAATCTGATGATGAATGAAGACCCCGTGCCAAGCAATTCCTCAGAGATGTCAGCATTTCTAGTACTATGGTCCAATGGGCCAACAGAATGCAAAGGACACAGTGTGTTATAAGCATAAGTGTGTATTGTGTGTGTGCGTGCACGTATAAGTATGCATGTGTATTTATAGACTGTTTCCTACACCTCCCGCTGCCTCAGATACCACCTATCAAAGCATGTCAGGTCCCTTTAGTGAGTGGGGTCAGAAAGTACAGATCTGCAGTACTTAAAAGGAAATAAAGAACAAATGGGAAAAGGGAACAGAGGAAAAAAGTTGGAAAAAAATAATAGAAGAGTAAACAATTTGGGGCTGCTACAAAACAACAGGAGAGAAAAGACTGAAATGAGGAACAGGTAGTGAGAAATTGTGAAAATACAATAGGGAGGATGAAGGAAACACTTGAAGAGGGGCATATTTCCCAGCTGTGGTTTATGGTTTTTACTGTGGTTTTGGAAGTTCTTGAAAGGAATGGAAGGCAGTCCTGCAGGGGCTGTCAGTTGTGGTCGCACCTCCATCCATCCAGACACCCAGGGACTCCATTACACCCTGATGGGCAAAGATGGAAAACCAATCGAGGGGATATGGTGGCGATGGGGAAAGCGATGTATGGGTACTGGGAACCACACAGACAGGCAATCTGCTATGATGAAGAGCCTCCCTTCCCTGTACCTCTTCTCGGGCCCAGCACGTCCTCCTGTATCCCCTTCAAGCCCCACTGCGCTCTGCCGCAGTGCCTCGCCAGCTGACCGACCCAACACCTGCCAGACTCATTCGCACTGTCCCTCTATCCCCTTTTCACTCCCACTGACCTCAGCGTAAGCCACCAAACCCCATTTGCATCATCACACAAAGAAGTGGAGCACACAAAGATTTGGCTCAGGAATGAATGTAATTTAAGATCTTCTTGGAGTTGAATAAATATGTAGGTTGGACCAATATGAATTTGCTGCTGTTCTCCAACAATACTCAAGTCTGTAAGGTTATGGTTCACCTCTTTTATGATCACAGATATGAATGTGTTGTACTTCTGAGTAATGCAAAACCAGTAAAACACATTCATTAGAAGACATTTGTATCATTTCAGCAAGTCAATCTTGCTCAAGAAGACAATAGGGCAGAAGTAGAAGTGTATATTTGTTGATTTATACTGACGGCTCAGCTGTTTTTCCTTTCCTTAGACCTGTCCGACCTTTGACTACTTGTAAATAGCATGTTTCCTTAGACATATATATATATATATATATATATATATATATATATATATATATATATATATATATATATATATATATATATATATATATATATATATATATATATATATATATATATATATATATATATATATATGTGTGTGTGTGTGTGTGTGTGTGTGTGTGTTTTTATGCATGTCCTTAAAAGCTCAGATGAAACTTGAGGGTTATTACACCAAACACCAGAGAAAACTGAAGAAAAAGTGACTTTTTCAGTCTAATATGCTGCTAACACGTTAGTGTCTATGAGTGTCGTTATTCATCAATTTCCACTGCTTTCAATGATGAATCAGTGTTGTAGAAGATGACAGTGTTCCTATGTTAACTATGGAGCTTCTGAATGGGTCAAATCTGATGACAATGAAAATATGACACAATATGTACAGTATTGTCATGTATATTGTCACACTATATGTATATTTATTGGATCAACAGATACAGTATTAGACCTTTTAGATCAGTAGATGGTTTTGGTTGCTGGTTGATATGTGGGTCTTTATGGGTTAAGCCCAGTTCTTCAGCATGGACATTTTCTACATATTGTTATTTTACAAATCATATATGAGCAATAAGGTGCATCCTGAGTTTTTGAAAAACATGTACAGAGGGGAAATGTTGTAGAAAATGCAAAAAAATGATTCGAAAACTGTATTCCAGGCAATGGTTGATGACCTGATCAACGGGAGTGTATGTTTTGACGGTCACTGTGAAGACTTTTCACTTTATGAATGGTTAATAGTTGACTTTCAGTTTCAAGGGTATTCATATCCATATTTGGAGTATTAGTTATATGTTTGACACATGGTATCCTAATTTAGGAGGGGAATAGTTTCTTTTTTTTTTTTAATCAATGAATATCTGTTTTCTTGATTGACATAAAATTGATATTACTAATTTCATAGTGTCATCTTATGCAGAAGAGGAGTCAGAACTACAAGCATGGATCAACTGCACTATGAGGATTAATCATTCTGCTGTAGTTATGATGAATTATAATCCCACCTGCATGTGTTTGCCGTTTACAAATGACACCTGCAACACTGCAGTTTAACTGCTCCACAGCGGTCATGTAAACAAATGTTTTGTAACAGTGGGTGTGGGGGTGTTGTTCAGAGGATTTCTCTAACAAGGCCTTGTTCGTGTGGGTGTAACAAAAAATAAGCCTTTAGATCCATACTTGTGCTTTACATGAGTTTCAGCACCTCAGTTATTGAGAAAAATGTGCAGTTTGAATATGCACATTGCCACAAACCCCTGGGTTATCATCGCTTGCAATTTATCACAACAGAGTAAACCGATTTCCTCAGAGCCAGTCTTTCTTCTGGCTGGCTGCTGGCATTGTACTATTTTTGTTCCACAGTTGACTCAAATGTTTTCTCTAGTTTTTATGTCTTTGGGGTTCATCCTGTCTGTAGTCATATGCAGCATTTTTAAAAAAAACAAAAACAAATGGGATTCATCAGAATTCAACAACAAATGATTAAAATTCCAAACAAATATTCTGACATTAACATCTCATTCCAGGTGCCCTATGTCAAGGTGGCTCCAGAGGACATTTTGAAGGTTCAGTTTCCCCGTTTCACCACCTTAGACCTGAGGCCAACCAACACTGACATCAGCCTGGCTGTTGCTGGCCTTCTCACCTTCTTTAATAGCACCACCGCCTGCCTCATCTGCGCTCAGGCTGACTGTGAGTACAGCGTTCACGCCTTGGTAACAAACACACAACCATAGACACCTGGGGAGGATTCTCACATCCAGGCGTTCCTGGCATCTGCCAACAAAGTGCAAACATTTTTGTTTAATGTCTGTTATCTTTTAACACATCTAAGCACACATATGCTTCTTGCACGCACTCCGACTGTGTTCTGAGAACAGATGCAACACTTATCAACATCTCACCCTGTGACATGCTCACATTTGAAGCAGCTGCTTAACTCCACAGTAGAGTGCCATCACAGCAGCATGCCCGACTTTGGCATCCAAATATAAATTACATTTACTGCAGAACCCTGGCTTTATTCACTGTCATTATCTTTGTGAAATTAATGCAAAGACATTACATCTTAGATGGTGTTATGCATAATCCTTCAATCTTAATGTGAAGTCTTTGTTTGTTCTTAAATGCTGCCAGTTGATGATCAAGACATGTCTTTAGGGAAGACAAAAGACAAAGACGATGGTGTTTTCAACTGTATCAACTAGTGATCTGACCGCCTCCTTGTCAAAGGCACTCATTAGATTTTTAAGATACTAAACTGGATGACCTCAAAAAAGCTTGAAAATCTCCTTGAGGGAAGTTATTTTCGTAAATAGAGACGAAGATTAAATCGTGCCCTGTTCCCACCCTCTTGTAGTCCAGAGAGCAGTAATTACAACTCCCTAGACAAAGGCACTGTGACCCTGAGTGACACCAGCCAACCTTCTTCCTAATCAGCAAAGGACTTTGATGAAAGGAAATGGGTTTGAGACACGAGCCATGTGTCAAATAGACCAGAAATGGGAATGAGTCACTGTTATCTGCTCACCTTGTCAATCTCATTTCTCAGTTCTTCTTTCCTTTCAACTTCTTTGACTGTCTTCTGTTTTTTAACCTTTAGGAGATGGTGTGTCATGAGTTGTTTCAGGAAAACCTGTGTGTAGCTTTTTTTCTGACTGTGTAAATCCCTTTAGCTGACATTCACTCCTGCCAGATAAATTGGTATTTTATTTTTTTTTTGCAGTCTTTCAGTTTTTCATCTAATTATCCAGAAATTCAGGTAAAGTTTATTAAACTTGACCATATAGCTAATCATCCAGCCCTACTGCATAAACTACAACAGCTACAAGGGTCATAACATATAATTAGCTGGTTTTCCTTAAAGGGTTTTCTGTACCTGTCAGTCTCCAAATTCAGGGCTTAGATCCTGTTTCTGTGACATTTATTCCACAGTGAGTTGATTAACACAGTTCTAGCCAGAAAAGTGATAACAAGTGAACCTCTTAGGCACCATCTGACTAGAATATTGGCAAGTTTGGTGACAAGAAACTCATTTTAACATAATTTTTTCCCCTCAGGTTATATGTGGGTGTGCTGGTCAGCAGGAGGTTCGTATTCTGTGTCAGTGGGGTAAGACGGGGCTGGAAAGGAAATTAAGTGAAATGAAATGAAATAAGAGAGGAGATGAGATGAGAAGTAGATAAGAGAGACTGATGAGAATCTGGAGGAGAGGAGAGGATTTTAGATTATTTTGGTGGTAATGTTATTCATCGTATGTGGGAGAGGTGAAATATAAGTGGAAGGGGTGGAGAGTAACCACACTGGAATCACACATTGGCAACCAGAGGGAGACAGTCTAGGAAATGACGCGTCTGTATCGATTTCACTCTCATGTGACCCTCATTCATTCAATAGAAACAGAAAATGCACCAAATGGCAGCATGCCTGGATTTGTGCGAGTGTGTTTTTGTTATCCATGTGGGGGTGTGTTAAGGTCTGTGTTCAGCAATGGCATCAGCTGCATCACCCAGTGGACTTTGGCTGTACTTCCATCAGCCCCGCCTATCCCGTTTGTTTCACACAGTCAGTTGCCTGCTTGGACGCCTCCTGTCGGTGGGTCGTCCACATGTACCGGCCTCATTAATCACACAATCCAGTGACAGCCTAATAGAGCGTGGCCAATTCATGAATATTTTCCAGCCATGGCTGAGGAGGCAGGAGTGGAGGTGGAGCTCTGCCCAAAGGCATAGTGCACACCGGGACACACATTAATCTAGCTAACCTCCACTATCAATGTGTGCAGTACCAACCACCGTACTGTATCTCTTCCCATTGTAGGTGCATTTTTACACCTGCTAGGTGGCCTCGTGTGTTATGTGACAGTGGGAAAAGAAAAGGGTACGGTACTCATAATGAAATGCATGAAAATAAACATACATCTATGGACTCATATGTAGAAAACAAACATTTCATTTGTTTACATATCCCACATTTAGAGTTGCTGGAATATAGCAGCCATTAGCCTGGTGATTGGTGAAGCTGTCAGTCAGCTGAAATAAACCCTGAAATTTAACTGGAGCTTCAGTGAAGGTACAGAATGTCTCCACTCAAGAAAAACAGTGGGCTGCAGATGCTTGCAAACCCCCCCCCCCCATCCTTTGATAGGTACGGCTAGAAAAGACCATTTCGCTCAACTCTATTTTTGTTGTGGTTTCTGCAGAAAACATACACTGACACAGGGAACGATGAGCTCTACTGCTCACTTGTGCTTACCATATGCTAATTGGTCTTTTTTTCTGATTACTTGGCTGTATCATCTAGTAAATTAAACATCTCTGTTAGTCACCGTTTCAAGTGTTGCTTTAAATATCACACCTTTTGTAGAGCTGTTAACACTACATCGTAATTAGTGTTAGTCAGGTGGAAGAAATGCTTCAGTGACTTATCTATACATATGTATACAAAGGTGAGGATAATTGCAGAGATGTGTGTTTCAGAGTTTGATGATAGTAATTAGGCTTTGGTCACTGATGAGTATGATGCAGACAGCAGTAATGTCACTAGTCAAGGTGACACGAGTGATATTATCAGCATCTTTCCTAAGAATTTCAACTTTAAAAAGTGTTTCAATGAGGGGTGTGAATAGATGTAATTTGGCGAGATTTCTCATCACGTTAAATTCTGTCTCGCGAGATTTGTTATCCAACAAGCAGCCAAAATAACGTTGGAAAATACTGGTATTACCTGGGTGCGATTTGCTGGGATCCCAACCACCGTGGCGTTTCTGAAATACCCTTTGACTTGCGCGTGCATTAGACTCCTGTGTTTTCAAGATGGGCCGGGTGGGTTGCCGACATCGTAGCTGACCTCTGGCACCTGTTATACGTGGGCTGGTCCCCGCCCTGGCGATGTGGTCGGTGCACCGGGGGAGAAGGTGAGTCCAGGAAATGGAGGGTGCTGTGGAGCCTGGAGCTGGTCGCAGTGCGTCATTGCAGAGGATATGCATCTGGCGAGGGTGCATTTCCTCATTTGGACCTCAACTTTCACAGTCAAGTGCCAGATTTGATTTTGAAAAAAGGAGAAATATACAGTTTTATTTATTTTATTTAAACTTTTATAACATTTTATTTTAGTTTCAATTTGTAGAGGAAGAAGTGACATGTCAGTGACTCTGTTGCACTATTTTCAGTCTGTATTGATGGAGAAAAACTTATAAACTTATAAAATACATGTGCAACTCAGTAAAATAAAAGTATGTTGTCCATTCATATCATTTATAATTTAGTTTTCTTAAAATCTCATCTCAATCTCGTGAACCCAATCTTGTGTCTTGTCTCGTCTCATGAGCACTCCGCTCATGAGACATCACATCACACCCCTAGTTTCCTGGCATACATATGAATCAGTTGATAGTCCTGAAATAAGTGAGACTGTTAACTTGTGAGGTAAAAATCTGATCTGGACTTATCAGGTTATTCAAGTGACCATGTGCACAGCCTAATATGACATGTCTTGTCATGATATATGTCGAATCAACACACCTTGGTTTATATCCAATATTCATATTTTTCAGCTAATTCATATTTGTGGATGATAATCAGATTTAAATTATATCTGTGCATGTGTAAAAAAAAATGTCTACTGTCACTTCTTGCATAGGTACATTAAAATCCAGTAATAACATATAAATTAGCATTTTTCAGTTATATTTAAACACACTTAAACCAAGCCTTTTGAGTATTTTGCTTTTTAATCATATGAAAACACAGATGTAGGACACTGGAGGTGAGCAATTTTTCCTTCCTTTTAGGCTGTGAATAGATTTGTTGTATGGATGAAGAAAAAGAGGTAATTTGATATTGACACATTTGCCGTTATACTTTGAACATTTTTTATTTCTATAACCAAACTTAATCTTTCTATTTCATGTTCGTCTGGTGAAATAGCCCACAGAGATAAAAAAGCAGATGGCCCAAAACTGAACTGATTTGATTCTCCCTTTAAAAAACTTTTTTTCAACAACACAAAGTCCCCTGAACTTTCTTGTCTTTGCCTTTGTCTTTTTTTTTTCAGCCATCGACCATGATTTTATTTTGCGATTCATCATTTCCATTCCTCACATGGCAATATCACATTCAAGCTGAGAACCAAATACAAATGAACCTTTCTGCTGGATAAGTCATTTACAATTCCCAGTGTACTATATGAGGAATGAATAGCAAAAGCAGTTAAATATGGTTGGGGTGATCTGCAGGAGTACATCACCACCACCATATAACAGGTGGCTTTTATAGCCTGTATTGATCGTTCCCCTTTTTAGGATTATTCACCTTAATGTAGAGGGTAATAAGTACCAACATACTTTAGACGTGCTCTTGGCAGTCATGGTGAACTCATAAAATAGACTTGTTCTATTAGCTCAAGGCTAAAATATGAGTCATTATTAGGTACAGGAGTGTCATGAAGGTGTCGAAACCATGTTAAAAGGTTCATCTATGACCAAAGGTTTTGTTTTATGTTATTCACATCCACCTATCCATGAGTTAATTCCCAGCATCTGTCTTATATTCACAGGTTAACGTCTTTACACTGTCTGCTTCAGTGCGTCTGTGTGATTGCAGACTTTGCTTTAGGGCATTTTATGTGTATGCAAAGTGTGTGTGTGTGTGGGTGTGTGTGTGGGTGTGTGTTTTTTATCTCTCAGGCATCCTGTGGTGACAGTATGTGAAAGGTAAATGTGTGGTTGCCTTGCCTGAATGTCAGACCTCACCTTTATATGTGTGCTTGAGAGAGAGAGAGCCAAAGCTTGGTATCCATGCCAATGAGGGAGCAGGTTCTTAGAGGCACACACGTCTGTGATTCTATAGTTATAAGGACCATCTTTATGATAATGCATTCCCCCAGACTTAAAGTTTGCTTGTCACTTTTATAATCCCCGCTGAGATAAACTCCTACACAAAGTTTCCATCATTAAGTTTGCAGACTTTCCAATAAGGAGATACATTTCATCAACCTACGTCTTTGTACATCTGTAGTTACATTTTCTAGACTAACCTCCCTTATACATTTTTCCTCTATCTTTATTCTTTGTTGTCTCGTCTCATCGTCTGAACCCACTTTATCCTCAATAGGGTCATGGGGGTCTGTGGGGGCCTAATCCAGCTACAATGGGTGAAGGTGGAGTACACCCTGTATGAGTCTCTAGTTCATCTCAGGGCTGAACATATATAGACAAACAGTCACATTGACATAAAACAGGTTGTTTTTAGTGCTGGCCCTTTAAATACATGATGAGCCACTTCATGCCCCACCCCCTACAGTTTGTTGATCATGCTCTACCGTCCCATTCAACTAACAACTGAACGTTTGAAGTAACTGCTTTGAAGTTTGTACATATTTTCAGTATGTAATCATTGTTACTGGTAATGTTCTCTGGAGGTTTTGACCTTACATGTACACATTTCAAGACATGACTAATTATAGATGTTACAAATGAAGAACGAATCATAATAGGTTGTAGAAATCAACTCAACTCTTGCCTAAATTAATGTAAAGATATTTTTGCGGCACCTAGAGGGCTAAAATTCAAACTGTATAAACCATTGGGGTCCAAATACACAAATAAACAAACCAAAGACTAATAAAAAAGTGGATTTAGTCAAATATGAGCCCTTTAAATCTTAATAGTCATATCCATAGAATCCACTGTTAAGGTCTTGTTTAGCCTTATCTTGTGGATTAGGTTTTAACAGCTACATCTATGGGCTGCTGTATAATTATAAACTATCCTCTTCTTTATGTTAAATCTATTACACCTGTAGAGGAAGTTACAGTACATTTCCTATGTTCAATATTTCACATAATACTGGATAAAAAAATGGATAAAAGTCATTCCAGTTTGAACCCTTTCCACAGCCTTTTCTTTGAGTTGTTAATGACCTTTTATTAACTACTGATGCTCTGTCATCCTCATGCTTTTAGACCTCGCTGCTGCTTTTGACACAGTTGATCACACAATTCTTTTGTCACATCTACAGTGTAGAGAGTCCAGCGTAGGTGTCAAGGGCATTGCTCTGCAGTGGTTTAAGTCATGCCTGTCTGGCAGATGTTTTTCTCTTAAATGTGGTGATGTCTTTTCATCCACTGCTCCCTTGTCATGTGGGGTCCCCCAGGGGTCAATTCATGGCCCCACTCTCTTTTCACTTTACCTCCTTCCGCTTGGGAAAATCTTTCAAAAGCATGGTGTTCCTTACCATTTTTATGCCGATGACTCACAGATCTGTGTGACTTTAAAATGGAAAATGTAAGGCTCTCTCACACTTCTGCTAAACTGGCTAAACTAGCCTCATAACTTTAAAGATTGATAAACAGAGGTCATTGTGTATGGATCTGGGTCCCTTGCAAATATTTACTAAACCGATTGTTCCAAATGTTGTTTTTAAACTAGATACTGACTTTAACATTGATAAATGGATCGATTCAGTAGTTAAGTCCAGTTTCTATCATTTACAGCTCGTATCTAACATTAAACAGGTCCCCTCGTTTAAAAATGTTGAGTCTGTGATTCATGCTTTTATTACTAATTGTACTGTAATGGACTCTATGCTGGTGTCAATCACAGATTCTTTGCATGCTTCATTTAGTCCAGAATGCAGCTGCTCGACTTCTAACCAGTGCACATACACATGATCACGTCATTTCCATTCCCTTCATTGGCTTCCTGTTGATTTTAGGATGCATTTTAAAATTGTTACTGTTTGTTAAGTCCCTAACTTACCTCCCAGAGTGGTATATTCCCTCTAGGGCACCGAGGTCTGCAGATCACCTACCTCAAAACTTTTATGTCTGTGTATAATATATAACACTTTGACAACCTTATGTTTTTTAAAATGTGCTATATAAATAAAGTGGATGGATTTTGAGTGGTTGATTTGGACTTTGATGACACTATAAACAGTAAACCTGGAATCCTGTGTTGGGGAATAAAATAATATCAAGTACCATATTTGTATGTTTTTTGGGGGGGATTGTTCAGTAAAAGTGTTCCAGTGTTTCATGGTTTTAATTAGTTTTACTCTGACATGCATATTTTGACATGAATCCACAAATATTTTTCTCAGGTGTCACTCTCTCTTATTTATATGGAATAAAATGTGTATAACTTTTGAAGCCATATTTCCTTTCATGTACAGTCATGGCATTCTACCAATAAGAATCAAAATGGAGCATGAAAAGGCAGTTACTGTACAGTAAAATATACTATAAATAGGTTACACTAAAGGAACATATCAAACCATTCCTTTGTGTTCACATGATTTCATGTTTGATCTTTGAATATATACAATTACAACAAAGTGCACAAAGCTTCCATTTCTGTTGCAAAAGCATAGTCATAGTCATACATACACTATGCCAGAGACATTGTTTTCTTAGTACAGGGACAAATACAAGTCCAACTACAGACGAGTACATTTTCTATGCAGCTGCATGTATTTATTTTTATTGAAACTGGTTCAGCACAGCAAACACTAAGGGAACAACTTTCCTGCTGTAAACCACCCTACCAAAAAAAAAAAAAAAAAACCCTCCCTTTTGAATCCATTGCAGTCAAAACACTAAAGAGAATATCTGCTTTTCTTCTGTGTTTTTACTGTTTCTTGTGTATGTGCTGTTTAATCAGTCAAATCCAGCCCAGCACCATCTGATGTCACAGACTTGATGTGAAATTGTGTGTGATGCTTTGCTAGAAGCTGTAGGGATGAGATGCCAGAGCCAGACAAGGAAGGTTATTTAGCCAAAGCTATTTCAAGCTCATCAGTGTTACTCTTTGTTACGCTGTGGAAGAAGTTAATCTGGCAGGTCCAAGACACACACAGGAAAATGAGACACAGCCAAAGAGTAATGTCTCATGAGGGTATAGACACAGGAGGCCATGTAGAAGGAGACAAAACACACAAGGTGATATGCTACCATCCAGGCAGTGTGAAAGACATAATCACAGTGGCTATTAGATGTGATCCTGGTGACTGCAACTATACTGTGTCTGCTACTAATGTGCAGTGGAGAAGTCACAGAACTATGTCAGCCTGATAACATAAAAGTGTTACACAAAATGGTCTCCATATGACACTGATATTATCTGTTAAAGCCCCAGTGGAGAGTGCATTTTATTATTACTTCATAATAGGAATCAGAGATGGAGGCTCAGCTAAAGGTAACTCTTTTCTAACAACATTATGCCCTTCTCATGTGGCTCTTCTTGCCAATACCAAGAAGTGTTTTATGAGTGTTATTCACTCTCCCAAATTGCCAAGGTGAGGCCATTGTAACTGACACACCAAAGCACAGCAGTTTACTGTTCTGCACCTACTCTGTACTCACTTTTCACTGCAAGTTGTATTTTTTGTCTCTACCATTTACCTCACGATTCGACTTTAAACTCCTATATAAAAAAAAAATTAGCCCAGTGGCCTCTGAGGATCCGCTAATATATGAATGCAAAGTGACTAGTAAAATGCTACTGGGAGCATTCTGATTAGGCCAGCTCCGTTTTAATTAGGGCAAATCCCACTTACCTCGGCAGAGTCAAAGGGTATATTACCATGGGAAAGAATACAAGAAAAGTCACTGAAATGTCCCTTTGTTGTCAATGGCATTACAGTAATTGTAATTAAAGGTAATTAGTCCAGTCCTTTTGCATGGGTACGTTTTTACAGCTTCATTGCTTTCAAATGTGACAGAAAACAACCAAGTGTATTTCTTTGCATTTGACAGAAGTGAATAATTGAAAATTAATTAATTAATTTATCATTCATCACTTTTTGAATCCTTCTCACTTTCTTAACTTCAATTTTAGGAAAGTAGAGGAAGTATTACACATTTTCTAAACTTTTATAAAGGAATGTCAAACTGTAAAGCTCCATCTACTTAGCAGAGACTTCCTTCATTATAAGTAACCTTCTTATGTATCTCTTTTTTTTTTCCTTGTGTGTTTGCATGCATGTGTTACCTACAGGTTTATTGAACCTGGAGCAGCTCCTCAGGCAGTTCCTCATCTCCAAGGAGACTCTGTCAGTGCGCATGCTTGATGACAGCCAGGACCCGACCCCACTTCTCAAGGAAATACGGGATGATAAGACAGCCACTATTATAGTCGATGCCAACGCCACCATGTCACATATCATTTTGGAACGGGTCAGTATTGTTTACATAATATATTGATTCACTGAATGTCTTTTATGTATGTCTGCAGTCGTGTCTTTGTACAAATAAAAACTCCCACGATATATTCACATTGATATAGTTCTCATATATTTAAAAAGAAAGTAACTGAAAAGTGCCAGGGGCAAGAAGTGTTCAAGGGCAAAACTAATTGTATAGTGTGAAGGGTAATTTATACTGGAAGAAGTAGGTGGTGAGTTTTCACTTATTCTCCTGAAAAGTTTGTGATTAAAGGCCCAGTGAATGAATAGTAAACAAATCAAAAAGGGTGTAGATTAGGATTAGCCTTTACTATCTGCCCTGGTATTTTTAATTTATTTAATTTATTTTTTATTTTTTTGGGGGGGGGGGTTCGGAGAACATCATAAACAGCAAGAGGAAAATAAAAATGACAATAAGAAGAAGAAGAAGAGAAAAAAAAACATAATTTCCAAACAAGTAACATTATTCTGCAGGACAGGATAAAAGCCAAATAAGGCTTATGTGAATACCTCCCCTGAAATAAACAGTAAGTAAGTAAAAACTATTTTAAAAAAATACCAATACTATTTCAACAGTATATATAAGGGGAAAATGTATTCTGCTTTCTTTGACAGAACAAGTCAACAAACGTAAAACATCTCTGTATGCAACATAAAACATCTCTATCTGCATTGCATTTATTCAGTAGGAAGGGAATTCAAAGTACAAAATGATGAGCATATCATGTTAAAGTGACAAGAGAGATTGATAAATTGTAATGACACTGTTGAGCTGATTAATATCTCAGAAATTACATTAAAAATTCGAATTACAAATCATCAAATACAAGTCATATGATATGATACACAGCCTTGCATTTTTCTTGAAATTTTAGTCCTTTTCAAATGCTTTGTTGAATAATGATAAGAAAGATGGTGATTGAAGTTCAGGACATAGATTATTCCAAAGATGTGGTTCATTATATTTTAGAGAATACTGACTGACAGAAGTTTGGCAGTACAGAAGATAAGAGTTGCTTGAATATCATATAGGATCATTGTGAATAACAGAACACTACATAAGTACTTTAAAAAATGCTGTTCATTGCAGAAGACATTCAATTAAAAAAACATTCTTAATTATTTACTGTAATTTTAAAATTAAATCCGAAAAAACTATTGCATTATGGAGTTTCCAATCAAGACAATTGTTTAATATAAAAACACTAAAATGTTCACTTTCCTGGGTTTTGGGAGGATATACACTAAAACATAACTACACAGAGTATTATAATACAATAAGCACCAAATCAAAATATTGCATTAGGGCCTTACCTTGTAGAAACCTGTTGGGATCCTGTATAATGCACTTGTAATCTCCATTTTTATTTATAAGAGCACACATTTAAACAACCACAAAGGTTTCTAAACTGCTGTACAATAAAATAAACAAAATAAAACAAAAGATTTAGAAAAATACGAAGATAAAAACACAATAAAACATAATAAATAAACAAATAAATAAATGCATAGACTGTCCAGATAATATATCTGTGCACATAAAATCACCGTCCTTTGCTTTGGAGCCAAATCAGAAAACCTTTGGTCTCCTCTGATTTTCAGCCTGGTTTTTGGAACCTTTAGGAGCACATGGTCGGCTGACCTGAGAGACCAGGTGGGCGTGTAGGGGTGTAAGAACTCAGAGAGGTATGCTGGAGCTAGACCACGTAGACATTTAAAAGCAAATAAAATCATTTTAAAATTACTTCTGAAAAGGATAGGAAGCCAGTGGAGTGAAGCTAAAACTTGTAATTTGGACGCACAATCAAATTACATTTTTTGCCCAATTCCTGCAGAATAGGATGAACTTTAAAAGAGCGCACTCGTACTCGCACTCGCACTCGTACTCGTCGACTCCGACTTCATCTGGGTCTGTCCACAGGGGCTGCAGCCTCAGCAAAGAAGCCCAGACTTCCCTCACCCTAGCTACCTCAGCCAGCTCCTCCGGGGGAATCCCGAGGCGTTCTCAGGCCAGCCGAGAGATGTAATCCCTCCAGCGTGTCCTGGGTCGACCCCGAGATCTCCTCCCGGATGGACATGCCCGGAACACCTCCCCTGTGAATCATCCAGGAGGCATCCTCAATAGATGCTCGAGGATGCATTTAATTATTGCACATATGTTTTCTTTCAATATATTTTACATTTCCCCAACTGAAAGATATATATATATATATATATATATATATAAAAAAAAAGATGTTCGGGAAAATCTTGTCAAACAAACCTGTCACAACAAATATGGATGACAGCATTAAATCAAGTTCTATTCAATGATTCATCGTCTCTAAGCAAGAATTCTGCACAGTTAAGTGGATTACAGTTATGATGAACAGACTCATAAACACAAGAAGCCCTTTTTTAAACTCTAAAACACAGCATATTTTACGGGTTAATTCCATACAAGTCAGCGGTGCACGTTAGGGGAACTGATTTTCTGATGTCTGGTCATGTTTTTTGCATCTTTCCCCCCATCTGTTCGTTCCTTTCTACAAATACCCTTTGAACAGAGACATGGCTTTAAAAGTAGTGTACAAAGCCATAAAGTTCACACTGATTGAAGAAACAGCTTTGCTCTACTTCTGTCAGTAAAATAACAGTATGACATTAATGTCCTCTCTCGGCTAATAGCACACACATTAATTAACATCTCAGAACACTATTAAGGCACTTTGACTTCAACATAATGCAGAGGCTTCTCTTGATTGCAGACTTATGTTTATAAAGAGTCTATTTGTAGGAGCTGAGGAAGTGAGGATGTTGGCAGCAGCATATGGCCAGTTAGTAATTAATACACACCTCATTATTTCTAGAAGACGATGGATGCATAGCTAGAGTGGAGGTGACAATAACTGAGGGGCAAAAGTGGAGAGTGTGAGAGAGGGGCGGACGTTTCACTCCCTTTTCATCTTGTTTCCCTCTCCCTTCCCTGGGTTGTAAAGTGTATTTTGCAGTAGTCTTTCGGTCTCAATCTCTCACCTCAATCAAGTGTTCAGGCTACCATCAGTGGTCATCCAGTCACCATAGCAACCCCGGCAACCCCGGTTCACAGAGCAGCGAGAGCCCACAGTGGGATGTCTGTCTTTCTTTTGCGCTGTTCTACTTTTCACCTTTCGTCCGTCTCTTCAGTTTCTATATTCACTTTTTTTCTTCTTCTTCTCACTTGTTTCTCTACCCAAATGTAGACGAGACCACCTCACGGTATTCCTTAACACATCCCACCTTGTGTTCTTGTACATCCATCCTTCTGTCTTTCACTCATTTGTCTGTTTTCTGTGCAATACTTTCTCTCTGTCTCTGCCTGTCAAGAAACATCCTTCAGCTGGGTGGCAGAAAGTTGGCAGTCCTGCCTCTTTTTGAGGAGTGTCTAGTTGCCAAACATATCAAAGCTGTGTGCCACCATATTTGCTAGTCTACGATGATGATAAGAGTGTCTAGCTCGTCCAAAGGGGCTGGATCATCTTTTGTCATATGAGACATTTCCTCTTATTTGTTTACATCTTACATGGAATCCTTGTCAGACAAAGGTCTCACTCTCTGAGGATTTAGCACGCAGAGGGGTTTAGGTCAGCCGTGTTAGGATACTGAATGTAATCTCCTTCAGTCAGGCCACCACTGATGCACATAGCTGTACAGGATGGATAGTGAGCTCAATATTTAGCAGCAAATCATACCATGACACACTCTGACCAAAAATCTGACAAAAGAGAAGGAAGGAGATGAAAAAGTGGAAGAAAAAGGGAGGGAAGTTCATTTCAAATGTGTTGAAAGGAGACCACAGGGATAAGCATTTGTTTTGGTGTCATCTCAAAGGGATATCAACAGGAACCAAAGGCTATTTGGGTGAAATGTCACTTTGGGTTTTGGTAAAGCTTTAAAGCCTCAGGGGCACAGTCATGGGAAGGTTGCCATGTTTGCTTGACATATTTTTTGGAAAGAAAAAAAAAAAAAAGGAAAACTATCAGCTACCATGTGTGATGACCGTCTTTTACTTTTGTCAGGCACAAACACTTTCTCTTGGGTAAAAATACCTTATGTTGTCATCAGACTCATGGTGTGGTCTGAGTAATGGTTCGCTTTGTATTCTGGAAGGAGGACACTTTGTAAAGACATTGTGGGAGGTCATTCAAAGTTTAATATTGAATATTTTGATGCTTTTGGTATAATAATTACTGCCTTTCAGCTTCTGTCAGATGTATTATTAATGCTTTGTCTGAACACTTAGGTTGAATGTGTGGTGGGTGACAGTAACATGCAGTCCTGCTCATACAAATACACTGATAGAGATTTATGGCTGATATGAAAGCTAAATATCTTCTGATAAATTCACAACTTTATGATTATGGTATTTAAAACTTTTGTGTAGTTTCTTTTTCGTGCAGATCAAAGGGGCTGTAATTAATGCATAGGCAAAAATGAGTCGTAGAGTAAGACAGTGGTCCTCAAGTTCCACTATCCTGCATGTTATAGATGTTTCCCTCTTTCAGCACACCTGGTTCAATTAATGATCAGCTCATCATCCAGATCTACAGAAGCATGATAATGATATAATGGCTTCCAGGAGTGATGGTGAAGGGAAACATCTAAAACATGCAGGACCGGATTTGAGAACCACTGGTGTAAGAGATGGAGTAACAGTAGAGTAAACAAAGACAACAGTCAGAGTATTATTCTCCCATCAGTCATTCTTTACAGCTGTGAGCAGGTATATATTCTTCTGCACCTTTTTCAAAGTAGCACTAGAGCTGGTGATCTAGAGCAGTGGTTGTCAAATAGGGGTACGCGTACCTCTGGGGGTACGTGGAGGTACTGCAAGGGGGTACGTGAAGCTTTTCAAATTTCTTTTCAAAATCAGTAGGCTCATCCTTATAACAAGTCTTGGGAAGATTTATTTTGTAACACATTTTGATAGATAGGCACTGTGGGGGTTTTTTTGCGGGGAAAAATTAGCCAAAGTTAGCATGGTTAGCACATTTACTGATATAAGTTGTTTGAATTAAATAAATCAAAGACCGATTTTACAGCACGATACCTCTTTTTTTCTTCCAAGAATGTTTTAGACCATGTCAGGGGATACTTGATTAAAAATATATTTCTAAGGCGGTACATGAGAACCACTGATCTAGAGGAAGTCTTCAGCAATATGAACATTAAAGAGCTTGGTTTATTTGTCTGGTAGCAGTGACACTAAATGTGGAGTGGTCATTGGTGGTTCTGCTGAAGTCAACAGTCTTTCCACCATGAAGAAACAGATAATTATCTCTACAATAGTGTGCCAGCTGTTGCTCTCTCTATGACTTGTCATCATTGCTGCTGATGAGTTCCACTATAGCGGTGTCATACTGGAGGTGGAGGTTCAGTTGTGGGTCAACACCATGAACAGCTGTGGTCTCATTGCACAGCTCTGAGGGGTGCCACTTCACAGTGTGCTGATGCAGGGCTAAGTGCTGCAGGTGATCCACTTAGCATTAGCATTCAGGCATTTCTGCATTGACACAGTAATGACAGTAAACTCACATTGCCAATAATGTGGTCTGCATTTAACTGCCATATATGCCAAATGTCATGAACAGAGTTTGGAGTTGACACTAGTGCTGTTGATCCACATACATTCATAAACTGCCTCCATGAACCCTCGCAATTTTGCTGCCATTCCCTGTCCATATTGATTCCATTTACTCCAGCTTGCTAAATGGGTGTGTCATGGATGTTATTTCCATAAAAATGAAAACACAGTGGTCTCCCTTGTCCCGCTGTGCAGATTTTTGTAATTTGATGTGATTGAGGTTGTTGTCCTGGGAGTGAATATTAGCGAGCAGCTGGGGTTGCTTTTGTCTACCCGTTATATTATCCTACTTAGCAAACTAGTGTTTTATCACATACCAATTGCAGCCTGTCTTTGTCAGGATAACTGTAGTGGAAAATTCAAAACCAAGCTCATATTCCAAGACCACGGAGCTACTTTATTAAAGCTTTTTCTGAGCTGCAGCTGCATTGGACATTTTTTCTTGATTTCCAGTTCAGTGGTCATACTTCAAATTGCGTCTGTCTTTTATTCACATCAGCATTGAGAAACTACCGGTAAAACTACAAAAAATATACTGTATTCTCGGTTTGGTGAAGCAGCTGCATTTTAACACATCTCACCGCGCTCCCATTAATGAAATGAAACTGTGAGAAGTTCACCCTGTCCTTCACAACTGCTTCTCACAGTGACTTTGATTTACTCAAATTGTAAGACAGAGAGTGGAACAGCACGCTAATGCACTTCTGAAATTAATTGCTCCATTGAGAGCCAGCGTCAGATAAGAATGTGTCTAGTCTTATCAAGATGTGGATTTGATCTGTGCTGCAGAGTGAAGCTTGAGTTACACTAAATCACTGACCTCTCAACTCCTCTTCTCACCTCCTTTAATTTTACCCCTTCTGCTTTCTGTTTGGTTCTCCCCTTTCCATTCACTGCTCTACTGGTCTCCATCTTAACATGTTTTTTCTCCAAACTGCTCATCTTGAACTTTCTGTTTCCTCTCTTTTATTCTTCTTTATTTATATTTTTATGTATTTTCAATACGTGTCCCTGTTCTTGTTTTGTTTGCAGGCATCAGAGCTGGGAATGCTGTCAGTCTACTACACCTACATCTTCACTTCACTGGTAAGGAAATGGGAAATTGTGGGAGCATTGAGAGGTGATATCGATGTCAAGGCCACATATGCACAAATCTACACGCTGTATTAATATAGTACATGTTAATTGGTCCTCTTAAACTTAGGACTGAATGGATAGAGTTAAAGCAGAGGAACTGAACCATAGTTTCATATTAGTGAAGCTGATTTTCTTCCTGACTGCATGAGACTGAATATCACAGACTCACTGATTGTAGTGGTTGTAGTCGCCGCTTGTTTTTCCTTGTTGGGTGAAGTGCTCTTCAGCAAAAAAAATTCCAAGTAATAACCATTATTATAATTAGTACAATTTTCTACATTTTTCTTACGTTGTGAACAACTGCCAAGTCTCATGGAAATAGTGTCTTTTTCACCGTCTCTTTCAGTAAGTTAATGTTTATTAATAGTAACAATAATAATAATAATAATAATAATAATGGATTAGATTTCTATAGCACTTTTCAAGGCACCCAAAGCACTTTACATTAGCGATCCATTATTCATTCACTCTCACGTGTTCTCTCTGATGGTGGCAAACTACACATGTAGTCATAGTTGCCCTGGGGCAGACTGACAGAAGCGTGCAGATGTTTCGCGCCTACAGCCCCTCTGACCACCACTGAACATTCATACACATGCATACACTAGTGTGAGTGACACTGGAGGAAAGGAGGGCAAAGTGTCTAGCCCAAGGACACAATGGGCTGACTAGGACAGAGTGGGAATCAAACCACCCACCCTTCGGTTTACTCTAAATGATAGCAAAGCTGTGTGTCATTAGCTTTCAGTGCATGATTAAATACTCTAAGACTGTTTTTATCCAGAAATATAATTGTATTTTTCAATGGATGGCATGTATTGTTAATTTCACAATAATTTTATTAATTCATTCTCACTTTAATCGTGCGCACACGTGTGTGTGTGTGTGTGTGTGTGTGTGTGTGTGTGTGTGTGTGTGTGTGTGTGTGTGTGTGTGTGTGCGTGTGATACTGTACTGTCCAGAGGAAAAGTTGCCACCTGTGCATAGATCAACTACGTATCTATGAGTCAGATAGTCAACAAATTCTGTGTATACGTTCCATATCTCTGGCAACTGGAGAACATCAACCAAATGATATGTCTTCAGATTTAGTTTTTGATGTTTAGACCTAATAAATTATGGGAGATTACCGGGAGAAATTACAAAATGGGTGGGGGACAGGAGATGGGTGTGAAATACAGGAGGGTCTCAGTTGGCAGCTATGATCTAGTATGAACATTGTAAAGAAAACTAGTGTGCAGTGTATGCAGATGATGTCATCTAATATGCACCGTGCCAACATCAGGTGACGATTTGGGACACAGAGGCTGGGAAATTGAGATTTTTACTTGCTTGCACATCCCACATGGAAATAAAAGGGAATGACCTCATATGTTAAACTAGTGGTATTTAGGAGCATCTGAGACTTATTGTAAGATCATAAAGAGAGTGATTTGGAGAAAATTTGATACAATAGTAAACTTAGCTGTTAGCCGCTCCCTAATGGAAATTAATGAGGTTCGAAACACTTTGCTTTAATAGCGCTGTAGAGATGATTCATATCAAGCTGATTTATGACTCATTAAGAGTGGGCTGCTGACATTTTCATGTTTTGCTTCACAGCTCTTGACATAGACACTTCTTTTATTGTAGCTTTCTCTTTGTTTCTCATTTCCTTTAACCTGCTTGTCTTTGCTTTTCCTCCGTGGCTCCACCTTAATAATGCCTATCATCATTCTCTACTGGTATTGCAGTGAGAGGCTGCTCGAGGGCACAGAAAAGCACACAAATTCATGATGACCCCACATCCCTCCCCCCCTCCTGCTACCATTGGAACCATTTTCTTAAAACCCTGTCATTGCTCAGTGACGGCATTGTCAGCTTACATCATTAAACTGGTCAGTAGTATGCCCCCAGCAGCTGGGACATAATGCAGACACTGTGAGGGGAAAAATAGCAGCCTTGTTGCTTCTGTAGTTGTAATAAGTGATTCATCCTATTTTTTTTTTTTATTTTTTTTTTTGAATGGCACCACCACTTATGTATTATGGTCCCAGCACGAATATGGTACAGAGGCACGACAGGGGGTAAGAAAAAAAGATTTTCTTTCACAACCCAGTTCCAAGATCTTCCATTACAAAACTCAAAATTATATTTACAGAAAAATGCAGTCATACACTGGTTTCCTGGGTCTTTTTTTCCTTCATCTCACCTAAGATTGGTTGGACGAGATTGTTGTAATCACCTTGTGTGTGTGTGTGTCCGCAGAGACATATCATGCTATAACTCAATGAATACTTGAGATATCGCCATGGAATTACATGCACATATACATATAGCATTGAATGCAATGATCCATTTGAGTAAAGGTCAAAGGTCATGGTCACAATTCACTAAAATGTCAAAATCACATTATTGGTTGTAACTCAAGATCAGGGGATCACAGAACATTCAGTTTGGTACCAAACAATATGGAATCAAGATTTCTACAATTCTTATGATTAGTGTTGTCACCTTTGACCAATAGTTTTTTAGATCTCTGGAGGTCAAAGGTGACATGTCGCAAAATTTACTTCTGTAACACTGTTTGTGTGTGTCAAGCATAGACATATCATGCTATAACTTAATCAATACTAGATATATCATAATATTACACGCACTGACGCATATATACATATAACAAAATGATCAATATTGGAAAAGGTCAAAGGTCAAGGTGCCATTTAGCAGAAAGGTCAAAATCACATCATTGGCTCTAATTCAAGAACAGGTGAGATAAGGCATTCTCTGAATACTTGTTTCATCTGCAACTATACTGTGATCACACAATTTTCTTTCATTTGTTAGTTGTTTGGTGAAAGGCCTACTTGGTACATTCAAGTCATACCCACACAAAACTGCATTAGATCCTAACTGATCGTTTTCTTTGTTGATTTCATAAGTTATTTCAAGGAATATCTGTATCCACACAAACAGATGTGGGAAGTAATGAAGTGTAGGTACTTCATTACTGTATTTTATATTTCTATTTTTTTAGGGAGTAAAAAGTAGGGAGTATTTATTTTTACTTCCTACATTTTTGCATAAATATCTGTACTTTATACTCCTAATATTCTCAGAATAGGTTTGTTACTTTTTCAAACTAAATGGATTTAAGAGTATGTAAAAATATGTCACTTCAGGGGAAAAATCAATGGAGGAGAGAAGGACCACAGGGTTAGGGTGCAAAGGTCCACTTTTTTCTAAATTTTCCAATCTTCTTTTATTTTTTTCATTTCCTTGCCCACTACCCACCTATGTTTCATTTGATTCTACCTATTTTTTAAAACAGAACCTTTTCTCATTTTGCCTGGTTAATTAAATAATTATTTTTTTCATTCATGGCAAAACCATGCAGTTTTAGTTTTTCCTTTTGTGCATTGTTACAATTCAGAAGTTGTACTTTTTTACTTTAAGTAAAGTAATTGAATCAATACTTGTACTTTCACTAGAGTATTTTTCACACAAGTAGCTGTACTGAAGTCGTCTTTGTATAGGCACGGCCTTGGCGTCAAAGAAGAAAGTATTGGAATGATCTGAACACTGTGTGACAAATAGTTGGATGAAGAGTAGTCGTATTGGCAGAGCAGATCAGAGACTTCACACGTTATTTGTGTGCTTGAATTATGTCAGCAATGATTGTATAATTGCAGTATAAGACAAAAAATAAATGCAGTAAAAATGCCATTTGCTGATTGAAGACAGTTTTCACTGTTCTGTACATATTTAGTTGCTCTGTTAAAAGTCGCACTGTTTGTGGCTGGGAGGATCAGACAGTGTTTTGTTTCTCAGATCCTTAAAGCACTCTCTTCTTTTAGACATATTCACTCCTAAATCCCTTTCATCGCCTGAAAGTCAAAACTCACTTCACTGTTTGTTAAATTGAAGTAAAATCACATGTCTGTCTGTGACAGTTCATGGGAATGTAAATCTTTGTGTGTAGATTGTCCACTTATTTCCATTATCAAAGCGAGTAAATATTCCCTAAACCTATTTAACGGTTTGACTCATCATTTCCTACTTCATCCCACCCATGAATTAATACATTTATTTTTCTGTGAATGTCATAACTACAAATACATCTGAACTATAGATCAAAATACTTCAGTGTATTACATATATTTATAAAATGAGCAGCTAACTGCATGGGTCTGTCTTCTGAAAACATAACAAGCTTCTTTGATTAAAGAAAGGGTGCAGTAATTCAGTGTAATTGCCTAATGTGTTTTCACAGTGTGATGCCTTTGCAGAGGTGTGCTCTACAGATTACTGTTTGTGCTCTGAGATCAGCTTGGCTTTATTAAAGCTTCATCAAGTTTCTATTTGAACACTGCTTCCCAAACTCCTAGAGTCGATGTCAAGTCTTTTTTTCAGGTCTTGATTAGCTTTACTAATCATCTCTCTTTTTCCCAACTTGCTGTAATAATTTTCTGAAGCAGTTTTGTGAATTTTAAATGTCTTTGAAAGCTCCGCAAATCCTATTCATAGTGTCTCTTTAATTCTACGTTATATTTAGTCAGAGAAAAGGCAGTTTCTATGAATTCTTCTGTAAGAACATGTTTTTTTTTACATTCATTTGCCATAGAGTACATGTAGCTTTCATTACATATAGATCTTTCTCCTACTGTGCAGAAATAGATTTTCACTCCTTTTTATTCAGTAGAATAGAAACAGGAGTCTAAAGAATTCACAGATGTCTTATAGGAAACTAGAAAAGCCCCCCCTCCCAACCACCACACACACACACACACCTCCACCACTGATCACCACCAACATTTGTTCCTTGTTCCTATATCCATATCAGCATTTCTTGAAATTTTCAGCCAAATCTTTCCATAACTTTTTGGGTCATGTTACACACAGTCAAGCAGAGAAGAAAAAAAAGATAAATGCCAGCAAATACATAACTCCACCATTTCTTGGCAGAGTAACCAGTGACTTTAAACACACATTTACGGGCAATGTTCACCTTTTGACACGTACTCAAAGTTGTACAGTTCATAAAAATTGTGGTAATGATGAATGAGTCATATATGTGTCTTAGAGGGAAACAGTCACTGTTTGTGGATTTTGATCAAAAGAAGACTAAATCTGTCGAAATTGCTGTTGAAATTCCTTATGCATTACGTTTATGACTGAGCATGTGAATATGTTGATGTAAATTGGACAAAAATATGTTTTTGCTCATTTTACATGTAGATTAATTTTCACATGGGGAGTACGGTGGTGCAGTGTTTAGCACTGGTGCCTCACAGCAAGAAGGCAAGGCAAGGCAAATGTATTTGTATAGCACATTTCATGTACAGGACAACTCAAGGTGCTTTACACAAAAACAGAAACAGAAGAAAATTAAAATGATAAAGATGCATTAAAAGACAATTAAAATCAAGACATAAAAACATTTTAAAGCAAATAATAATCTAAGTAAAAGCTCCAGTGAACAATAATGTTTTCAGAAGGGCCGTGGTTCGATTGCAGCACCAGACCTTTCTGTGTGGAGTTTGCATGTTCTCCTTGTGTCTGCGTGAGTTTTCTCCCACCATCCAAAGATATGCACTGATAGGACAGGTCTCCCTTGAAAAAGAGATTATTGATCTCAATGGGACACACTTGGGTGAATAAAGGTTTTTTTTATATGCAGATATACTGAATCAAAATAATCTTCTTACAGATTTTTTACAATTTAATTTCAAATATTGCTTTAAAATCAAGCATCATCATTTTCAGAAAAAGAAATTCAAACATTTGAAAAGGAATGGGATGGAGTCCAACCTATAATCTACCACCCTCTTTCTCCATCCGTCACCTTCCCTTAATTCCTAGGTCAGATTCTTAAACATATCAAACTAAATTCTGACTATTTACAAAATAAAAAATAGCTGTACATACAGTATCGAGGATAGACTGTCCATTTGTAGCAGTGTTTTACACTACAATAAATTACAGCCTTTTCATACTTGTACTAGTGCACATAATAATAATGCACAAAAATAAACTGTAATTTCTTAGCAGTAATATACTCATCAAAAATAAACTATTCATAACCGCACATGTATAGGAAAAAAAAACTAAAACTAAAACCATGTCCATGTCCTGTCAATAATGCCTATATAAAAACAAAAATACACTCTGTCCATAATACTTCAGTTTAGACAGGTCAGCTCCATGTATTTAGTAATAGCACCACAGATAAATCACTTTTAAAGATTTTTTTCCCAAATCCAGTCACACTGTCACTTACTCTTGTGAGTCACTTTTGTGTAAACTTTTTAAAAGACATATTGCTGTTGTGAGGCAGCGCTTCATTAAAGGTGTGACATGAATAATTGGACTAATTAAGATCTATGTTGCATCCCAGTGTCTCCTCCTGTTTATCCTTGCATACCTTACTAATAAAGAACAAGAAAGAAAATAATGTTGGAAATGTTCTGAATGCAATTACTGTCTTCTCTCAAGAGATGAGAAATAGTTATAAATAACTGTTAATGGGTAACTTTGTACATTGTATGGGGTGATTATTACACATAAGATTTCAGAAACTGCTCCAAAGATCAAAGAGCATGTAAATGATTAATTAAATGTAAGATTAAATATTCACATTAACATTCCATGTAATAATGAACTACTCATTCTTGTAGATAAAAAAAAAAAAAATACTTCAACGTTTTGCTATTTGCGCTCTGGATAACTCTATAGCATGTAATAACCTCAGAAGTTATTAAAAACCACAAAAATGTAATAATTATTCTGTCCTCTTGCCTGTGCTGGCTTTCTCTTCCATACCGGTCTTTGTATTCTGACTTGTTTCCTTGTATTTTCTCCCACCCTTCCCTGCTTCTGTCTTCCTCCTCTGCTGACACTTCATTTATCTCTGGTCCTGACATCCCTGACTAACGATCTGCCAGACTGCTCCCCTGCCTAATCTGTTTCCCCTGAATCATCTCAAGATGCTCATCAACGTCCTCACACAGCTAACCCTCTCAACACTGACTTTTGTCAAGCCCACTTATGAATGTGACTGCTTTCGGTCTCCATTTTGGTTTTTATTTTTGTTTACACTCATTGATGTCGTTGTTGTTAATCTGGTGTGTAGTGTTTTATGTGGAAGGAGCCGGAACAGTACGAGCATCTTTCCTGATCACACCCTCAGAGCGCATTAGTGAACGTTATCTTTTTTTTTTATTGTAGAGAGCGCACGTCTTTTACAAGTAATTTATACATTTATGTTTACATTACAGCATTCTGCTCTTTACAGAAAAGCTGGATGGATCTGAAAGAGGCTTGACTGTCATTAGTGCTAACAGTCTACAGTGGATGCTGCTGAGAAATAGTCTGACCCTTCATTGTAAGGGTATGAATTCACAGAGCTTTCTCCTAACAGCTTCTTTACTACACTCTGTGGATTATCAGCTTTGTGAATGTCTACTCTTTAGGAGCATAATATAATATTTCATCTGCACAAACATTTACTCCAGTGAATGGTGTTGATCGCAATTAGATACACAAGTTAAGAGCTGGGAAGTAAAATAAGCAGACATGACTTAGATTTTATCAAAGAGCGTTTTGTTTTATTTTATGCAGCAAACGTCTTAACTCCTGTTTATTTTTTCCTCTCCCTTATTACATCTACTTAATACCAGCCGTTAATATCCTGTGCCTTAATTGTAAGATCTAATAGAATTCTCACCCCTTTGGGTCATAGTGAACAGAAAGATTAAAACAAAAATATGTGTCATAGAGTAGCTTGGAAACTAAAACAGCTCCTCCAGGCTTTTATACTCACCCTTTGTAAAGATACCTTTGTTTCTTTTGGTGCGAGAAGTTGAAACCACATCGCTTCCTCAGATGCAGCTTCTTCCAAAATACACACACGAGAGACACACATATTTAAAAACAATAGCGATAAACAGGGCACACACACACACACACACATGCACTCTGTCTCCGCTCCATGGCTTCCATCTAAGTGATTTGTATCCTGCGATCCAAGCTACTCGACAGGATTGAATAAATCACATCAGGTTGGCAATGACTCATCATATGTTGACGGGATGCCTAATGTCATTTGAAGGTTAGGTGAGCATGGGATTGGGCCTCGCATTGCCTCACATGGCACACTTTCGCTCTGTGATGTCATTTTGCGCCTTGACGAAAGAGTGCTGCCTCTGTTTCGCACTTTCACACACACACACACACACACACACACACACATGCATTCTCGCATACACACAAAACAATCAAAAACACGTTTTGACACACGGTGCTGCCTGACATATTATCCCTCTCTGCAAAGCGGGGGCCATCAGTTCAGCCCCCCACACACACACACCCCTCTGCCTGTTTGTTTTGTTCTTCATGTTCCATTTCCCCTCCACACACCCGTGATCCCTCTTGTCATTGCAGTCATTGTCATGCATCTGTGTCTGAAAAGCTGCCAGCATTTCCTGACTGTCTCACACACACACACACACACACACACACACATGAATGATAAAACTCAAATAAATAAACTCAAGCACATGCTCACCCACAATATATCCCATCCCACCCTCTTCCACACACACACACACACACACACACACATACAGTTGTAACATCTTGGCCTCCTTATCTACCTGCCTGCCTGTCTGCTTTCCGGAAATAAGCTGTGTTTTCGTTTTTTTGTGTTTTTTTTTTTTGTCCTCTGCTTTTGCTTTCATAAATAAACACCAGTGCTACAAAAACAAGCTGTATATCAGCATTTGAACACAATGCAAGTCTACATACAAGCACCATCTTCAAAAACACTCTAATATACAAAATACAGTCATTGCAATCGTCCTTCTAGTTCAACCTCTTTGTCCTCACATTTGTTAGCACTGATTGGCAGGTTTGTATAAAATGGTAAGTTTTATTTCTGAACCATGGATAATGCAGTTATTCACCAGTTAATCCCTATTCTTTTGCAGATGTTGCTGTACTCCCCAGCATTTGTTCTTGGCCAGTTGGGCCTCTGTGCTTGACATGCTCTGTGGTTCTAATTATTCCTCCTAACACTGTCAAATCATAAAATGCTTTATAATTCAATGCACCAGAGAAGAACAGATGAAATATACGCCTGTCTCCCTAACCTGCAAAAACATAATATTCTCATTTTCTCTATTTCTTATTCCAATTCTTTTCTTTGACAATTTTTTTTTGGGGGTGGGGGGTGGGGGGGGTTGACTCACATCCTGTCATTGTGCACTCCCCTGTGCTCACAATAAAACTATCTTCGAAACACACAGTAAAGGGATAGTTCACTATTTTTCACATGAATTTGTATAGAATCAGCATATTCACTCTCTAACGGTTTTGTTATGCAAATAAATCACTCATTTGAACATATACTGTTTTGAGAAGAAACAAGTTGTATTTTGTTGACCCCAGGAAACTTGCCGGGACTACTTTTGCTTTGACCAAAACCATAAAGATGGTGATTCTATATAAATTCATGTGAAAAATTGTGAACTATCCCATTAATTCAAAAGCAAATGCAGTGTATAGTACATGGCAAATGTGCGTAAAAAATATGTACAGTGTGTGATATATTACATCCTGCATCCCATTATAAATAGTTATCTTTTTTTGGTTCAATGACATGGGGCATCTAATGATCCACTAAGATGGACTGTGGGATGGATATCACAATTTACATACATTATATGTGAACATACACCTTGTGAAATGTTGTAACAAAGAGCCATACACTGTGGAGGAGATGAGCAACAAGAGCGTTAAGTACACAAAGTGCATTTTGCTGTGATGATATATGTTCATACAAATAATGATTGGTTGGAAAAATGTAGTGTAGTTTTGCATGGTCCATTACAGACAGAGAGCAACAACAAGAGACTGAAACTGCCATTTGAGTCATAATCCACAGATTCCACAGAGATTCAACATATTTCTGTAGACATTTACCGGCTGGTGCCAGGTGATTGTTTCCATGGCGATAGTCCTGGCGCTTATGTAGCTGTTTATCACATACTGCCCTGTGTTCATATGTGGTGTACAGTACAGTATGTAGAGTTGTGTCTAAGAAACAGGTCCATAAAAACAGGATATAGGGGAAGAAAATTAAAACCAAATGTCAACTAATGTCATGAAGTATTTTGGGTCTATTTTAAAAATAAACACATGCACTGAGATTAAAGAGAAACTAAACCAAACCAAACTAAAAATGAACCCATTTTAATAGAAGCATCCATATTTAAGTGATATCTAGTGTCCAACTTAAATATTACCTGAAGTCCTGTATTAACACGAGCTGTATTCTGTCTCCCTTTTGTGTGTGTCTCACTCTCTCTCATTCTATTATTCCAACTCTTTGTGTGTCTGGCCTTGATAACAATATTCTTTATGCGATACAGAATTCAATTTCAAAAGTTTATTGTTCTGTGAATGTAAATGAATGGAAGGAACATTCCTATAAATCGGAGAAAAAACACCTGCCACTTCACATCAACTTTGCCCTCCATCACCACCATGCACTATGTTGCAGAAGAGTTATAACCCCCCCTGCTCCCCCCCCAAAAAAATCTTGTCAGTCAAACTGCTTTAGAGGGCAGCCACTGTGACTGTGAAAATGATTGGGATTTAATTAATTCCCCTCCACAGCTTATGTAAAGTTCATATTTCCCTGTTTAGACACAGAGTTTGAGAATCAATCAACTGAGTAATAGAAAAGGTAATAGGCTACGTGGACGGTGACAACAGAGAGTTGCATCAAGCTAGAATATAAACTATGTTATTATTATGTTACAACAAGTGGGTTTCGCCAAGTACTGTCTCCTTTATGTTCAGTTGTAATGCAAAGATGCAAACTTAACTTTCCTCAAAATGACATTTGTTGTGTTGGTGTTGGAGGAAGCAGTGTGAATAAAGCTAATACTTTCCAAATAGCCTGTAATTAATATAAACCCATTTTATATAAGGGCTTGCCTCAGTTGTGGCTGTTGATTTGACCTTTTCTGCATTAAGTTGAGGTGTATCATTGGGGGCAGACTGGTGCTCTGACTACAAATAGACCATGAAATGTATACTGAGATAATAATAATAATAATAAAAAAAGAAAAAGATAAACTCTACTGCAGACTTACAGCATGCTAATTGGGCAGTTATAGTGAGTCGCAGTGTTATTAAATGCATTTAGACACAACAAATAAACCAAACCAGCTATTGTTTACACTCCCCCCCCCAAAAAAATCAATGGTTACTTTCATTTAACAAACTAAATTTTATGGGTATAAACGCCACAGTTCATTTGATCTGCACCAAACAGCCTTTTATAGGAAAAGCTAAGGGCTTTCTGGGTTATAATCCTCCTGTCCTGGTTGTGATTTAGATTTGATTAAGCCTTTAATTGTGTGTCCATCCCTTTTACACACACACCTTAACTCCTCCCTCATTCATCTTATCTCTCCATTAACTATCCAATAAAATTATCAATAAATGCATCAAGGGTACAGTCTAATATTTCATACAGATTAGATGTATTCAGGCTTCTAATTCATCAGGTGTTTGGGTCCCATGTGTAAAAGCCTGGACAGGATAATGTTGTGTAAAATATTGAAGAGCAGAGTTTGAGTGTGGAAGGGTTATAAGTCAGTACCAGCCTGTGTCTAGTGGATGAGTGGGTGCATGCTTTTTATTTCATCACAAATGCTGGCTAATATGGAAAAAAAAAAAAAAACTCATCCAATTGCTTTATGTCCTTGAGATTTTCACCGTGTCATGAACCAATCTGTTAAAACACTTAGCTTAGGTGGGCCTCAAGTATTCTCACTGAATATATAGAAGACATTCAGATGTGCACCTTATACTAAGACTGGGCGTTATAGACAAAAATCATATCATGATAATTTTTTTCATATCTGATGATATTAATTCATATCATGATTAGACGTGTGCATTGGCAAAAATTTGGCGATGCAATAAAAATCACAATAGCCTACTAGCATCATAATACATCACCAAACTGTTAAACAGGGATATTTTTTCATGGAAGAATTGAATACACTACAAATATACATAAATACTAAACACATTTTTGTTTGATCAGAACAGGATCTAATGCTGTATCACAAAATGTACCTTAAATTATATTTTAGAGACACAACAGTTTGTTTCTGCTCAAATGTTCATATTCTATTAGTTCACAACTAACAATATAATATTACAAACATCTGTCTCTCTGATACAAAAAAAGTACTTTCAGGGTGTTTCAAATAACTATTATAGAATTCAGAGAATGCCTAATGTCGGCCCTATTTTGTACCAATCTCAAGTTTCTATGACAACACGTTCTTGATTTAGAGCCAATAACGTGATTTTGACCTTTCTGATAAATACAACCTTGACTTTTGACCTTTATTCAAATGGATCATTGCATCTGATGCACATTAGTTATATGTATATGCCAATGTAATCTGAAGTATTCACTGAGTTATAGCATGATATGTCTCTGCGGTCACACACACACACACACACACACACACACACACACACACACACACACACACACACACACAATAAAAAAAAAATATAAACAAAAATACATACAAAAATTAACCTCTGTCACATCTGCATTTGAAGAGAGACCTAAAAAATATCTAAATATTACTTTTTAATATTGATACCGTATCATGAAAAGAAATATGAGCAATACTTTATTACAGAACTGATATTTTCTGACATTCCCAATCATGGTATAAATCAAGTCACTATTTTTGTTAAGCTTAAATCTTCTGTTACATTTAAGTTAGTTGTTATCAGAAGGCTTTTTTTTTAATTATTTAAATAGGATTTTCTTTCTGTCAGAGGTTGAACATGACAGATGTGCTGAAGAACATTATACAACTTTTTCAGAGAAATAAAACTGGCACATATATTTAAAACCCAACCTAAACATCTGTCCAGCATGTAGACTGGTTACGAAGGGTTGTCCCATTTCATAGGGAATGTTTCAATCCCTAACGGCTGTAGCTTTTTTTCAAGGGTTAGGGTCATGGATGTCAAAGTTATTTTAGTTCAGGGCCTACATACTGTACAGCCCAATGTGATTTCAAGCAGGCAGGGCTTGTAAAATAATAGCATATTAACAACTCCAATTATTTATTTCTTTTAGTGAAAAGCACCTTCCGATACAGGAACAGTGCTGCTGTTTCCTTTTTAAAGAATAATAATAATGCACTTTTTAACCTTTTACTGGAGTCTACCATTTGTTAAATGTTTTCACAAGTCTTTGTGCACTCTATTTATGCCCTTTTTAACCTCCACAGAGGCCTTTTTAAGACATTTTTTCATGTCCTGTTATTTAATCTACCGGATATTTATTTATTTATTTATTTGTTCATTCATTCATTTTTAGAAGTGTAGATCAGTGAGCTGCTGGTGTTCTCTGTGTCTGTGTTTTGCTGTGATATATTGTCTTGAAGCTTCTGTGACTGCAAAAAAATAAAATCTAGCTACGGTATAAATAAAGTTACTTTGACTTTGAAAAAGTAAGAACATATTAAGATATTCACACTTAAAATATATCCCTTTCACAGAAAAAAAAAAACCAGAATAGCCTGAAATGTCTTCAGTGCACTTTTAAAAATATGATGCCTCACATTACATTATTTACATATGTGTGTTTTTACATCTTACAGATCACAGCAGCTCAACAAACACACAAAATATTCACTCATCCAAGTGTCTGAGAAATGGCATTTTATCACAATGTTTATAGGATATGTGGGTGACTATAGGGTAAAAGAATTGATCAGAACTGGTAACTCATGTTGGAGTGAACTTGTCAGCATACCTGCAAACTAGTCACCTTTCGGCGAAATTCGCCGTTTTGATCCCGAAATAGGTCACTTACGTGAATCGTGTAGATCCGAAGAGTTTTTTTTTTTTTGGGGGGGGGGGTAGGCAGGCAGGCAGAGACAGACGGCAGAGCTATATTCTATAATGTTGGTCTGTCTCACTCTGCCTGTCGTTCCCACTGAGATAGCCTACAGTACATACATCATACACTCTCAATGGTCATTCCATGACTGCCAGTTACAAAGTTAAAACCTAGTCGCGTGCGAGATCTCGTAACGTTAACGCGCGAGTATGAAACTTTCACATTCCAAACAAACGAAACTGTCACATTCACTGTCGCGGCCTCGGATTTCTAGTACCTGAACAACTGCGCTGTGAAGATTTTTTTTTTTGCTGTGCTGACTGCAACGTGTGCTGAGGTAAGTCCAGAAACATTTTTGTTGGTTTTATGTCATAACTGAGTGCGATAGATTGCATATCTGCCGACCTTTACGCATTTTGACACCAAACTACGCTGCTACGATTAATCACTGCAAAATACGCATAAAGTTTTTTATTTTATTTTTTTATTTATTTATTTAATCCGTCAAAAATGAAATTTCTGTTCCGTCAAATCTATCCGCTGACCGAATTTTTTTTTCACGCTTTATTTTGGTCGAAAACCACCACAAAACCCTTTCCTTTTTCTGGTTTTTATTTATTTGGACCTGAAGAAGACATATTTAGGTCGAAACGTGGTCCACTTTTTTATTTTTATTTGACTTTCACGGGAGTTTTCCGCCCGGCTTCGGCGGAGATTTCCGTGTTAGCTAGCTTCTTTTCTTTTTGTCTCTCTTTTCTTTGTTAAAATTAAAATACGCACGCGCACACACACTACAGAACACACACACAACACGGGACACACAGACACATACATATATACAATAAAATGCAGAATTTTACGGACAGTGGTCCGCAGAGGACGACGGCCAGGTCGCTTCGCGCCCGGGGAGTGGGAAGGGGGACGCCGCGGTGGGGATGATTTTCTCCGGGGGACGGACAGTGCATTTAGGGCTCCGGGGTTTCACAACGCCGGGGTCCGCAACCACTATAACCCCAACCTTGAGCCAGTGCCACCCCGGAGGATTATCCCCACCGGTCGCCCCCAACCCCTCATCCGGACTTATGCACAGGCGGTGCGGGGCACACGGGGAGGATTTCGCCGTGCGCCCGGGCTGCAACGGGGGGAGATGCGGGGTCCAAAAAACATGGCGGACTACATTAAACCTACAGCCCGGTTTAAACAAATTACACATACCTTTCATGATTTAAATAGAGCTGTTCACCACGACGCCAATGTGAGGGTTTCTGAGGATGAAAAAAGACCTAGAACAATCAATGAATTTATGTTCAGTTTTTGTGCAGTTTTGTTCATAGTTTGAGTAATGAAAGTAATTATCTCAAAATTGCACAAATAAAAAGTGCATGATTTATTAACTGAAATATTGTCTTTTGTTTGGTAGCACCCGGGGGGGGGGCAACGATTAGTTTGTCACCTTTTTTAACCATCATGAGTTTGCAGGTATGTGTCAGGATGTACCACTAATCTTCTAAAGTGACGGGACAGTATAGAAAACCATGTGATTCTAAAACAGATACTCCAGTGAATGGCCATGCATGTATGCTGAAGCATCTTTGGCAGAAACCCCTGGCCTTCCAGATTTCTTAAATCAAAATATGTTGATAGTATATTATGGAGTATTTCCTCAGTGATGCCAAAAATACTGCAGACTGAAGCTATTGTGTGTGAATAGCAGTTTAAAGCCTTTGTAAATGTTGAATATGCAAACTGACATGTAGACTGATTCAAATGCTTCATTGATACCTTCAATAAATTCATTATGCACTATATCAGATTGTACAGATGATTAATAATCTGAGTCTCATGTCTCCATCATTAATTTGTTCCTTTTTTTGCAGGCAGCTGGTTTTATTCTATCATACTTTCTTTATTTCATTCTCATATATGTCATTATATTAAGAGGGAATAACCTAAAGCCCTAGTGTGAAGACTTTACTTTGAATGTTCTGGAGGTCAAAGTCAGAGCTGGTGAAAAAATATCCACTTCAAACACCTTTTCATCATAAAGGTAAAATGGGTTAACTTCATTTTGCACATGTAAGACGCCCTGGACCAGCTTTATAGTCAATGTTCCAATTCCCCATTTGTTCTCACAGACAGAAGACTGACAAACACACTGACATGTGTGTCATTATTCATGAAGGGCATTCATTAATCATTTATGGCTAATTTCCAAGGTTAACAGGTTGGATGTGAGATCTGTTCATGTTCAAAAACTATTAAATTACTCATTCCTATGAATTTCATGATAATTTGCATGATCAAAAATGTCCAGAGTTTCAACAAGCGTTTGCCCCCAAGGTGAGTATTAACCCATAAAGACCCACGGCTACTTTTGTGAAAGTTCCCAAAGGAATCTTTGAATGTACAGTAACATTTCTTAAGGAATTTATGACTATTTATTGTAATATAATTATCTTATTTTGTGTGAAAATTGTTTAATTCAACAGTCATGTAGATATTTATTAAAGTGGAGACATTACTGTTTTTGGTTTGTTTGTTTGT